>JASCZW010018345.1:0-15578 GCA_034211315.2 Aedes japonicus | reverse complement strand
AAACAATAAGAGATTCCCTCCGGTCTTTCTCTCTCTCTCTCTCTCTCTCTCTCTTTCATTTGTTACAGCGCCTTTATAAAACTTTTGAGTGATTCTTTAGTACAGATCGAAACACAACAGTGCTGGTTAGCATACTTTACAAATAGTAGAATGCAAAACGTAAAGGTGATTGGAATAGGAATGAAAAAGAGAGTAATCATAGAGAGTCTCTCAATGTAAGATTCACCCTAATGAAAAAAGCCGTAGATTTGATCGATCCACAAAGATTATTTACAACACAGCACAATGAGAAGTGAGCCCAAATGACAATCTTGAGGAACGCCAGAAGTTAAATCAAATGAATTCGAATTTGCGCATTATATTCAATTTATCAATCGCCAGAAAATGCAAAACTCTATCGAATGCTTTGATGAAGTCGATATATATGGCGTTGTAAAACATGAACGTAATTGCTATGACAACGAGAGGACTTAAAATGACGTTCGACTAGTCAATCATACAATTTTCGTAAAATGACAACGAAGACCCTGTTTGACCATTGGCGAAAAACAATATCAACGGAAACATATCTTGCATAAGGAAGATCAGCGTAATCCAAAAATTACGGATTTCGAAAAATTCGGATATACTTGTGTCGACGTTTGTGCGAATCCATTCCGTTGGAGATCGAGAAGATAGGTCCAGATCTTGATTGGCATGCCAGTTGCAGTAAGCGAGAGGCGTCTAATCTACTAATACGATCGTAAAACTTTTTTTTTTAATCCTGGAAAGTGTGAGCTGTTTAGTGGAATACCCATAACTATAAAATGAGAAGGAAGATTAGTATTTTTCATTTAATTCCGACTACCTCTATGCTTATCTTGATACATACGCGTATTTCGTCTACAATGTGCAGACTTCTTCAGTCGAGTATTAGTACACGACACTGAAGAAGTCTGCACATTGTAGACGAAATACGCGTATCTGCCGAGATAAGCAATAAAGGTAGTTGGAATTAAATTCAAATTACTTATCTTTCTTCTTATTTTTGTTTAAGTGTTTAAAAAAAAAAGGTGATAAAGTCTAGTCATCGTGAAAAGTATGTAATCACTTAAAGTTGTGTGAATCAAGCCTTTAAAGTTTAAAATCACTTGAATATAAAGTAAATTACCATTGAATTCCTTGAATGTGCGGTGAGTCCTGAAAACATTGCACATTGGTCCGAAAGAGCGATTTTCAGGAATAAAATAAAAAGTGCATTTAGATGACGTGTAATCAAATTGGTGTCTTCAAGGAAGTTTTTGGTAAGATTAAGGCGCATCTGAAAAAGGGGTCGTCCATAAACTGCGTTCATCGGGGCAAGATTTATTTTTGTTAACTTTTTTGTGTGACGTTTTAGGCTTCCAAAACATTCTACAAAATTGTAGAACTTACAATTTCCATAAACTTTGCACAAAACATCAACTTGCTATCTTGTTTTTTTATTGAGATATGAAGCATTTTATATGGGAACCCCTTTAAAATCGGTTTTTTAGCTTTAACTTTTGTCTTTGATTTTTTCTCGGTCTACTATGTTCTAAAAAGTTTTTCTTTTTACTTAAACACACAACTTTTACGAAGACACCAATACGCTATCTTTTAGAACTGAAATGATACAAGCGTTTTGTTGTTCAAAATATGCCATTTTCCAAGGGTTATATCTCAAAATGGCGCAAACATTTTGGAAATAAAATTACGTGACATTATGGTAAATATTTTACTGAACATTTAAATGTTTTAATATATGAGGGGTAATTGATAATTACTAGGTGGGCATGAATCAAAGAAGTTTGGTTTTCGGTAAAAATACAGTCTTCAATGAGCTTTTCAATTCTAATTTCTTACTTTGAGTTTTCCGCGGCATTCTATGGTAAAGAAAGTTTTTCTTTTCACAGAAACACACAAAGTTTTGGATGATGGCTGTACTCTAGCCTTTAAATTTGAAAAGATACAGGCATTTGTTTTTATCGAAACATACTGTTTTCAACAATAACAATGAAGGGAGGCGACATGCGACATACTATGTGTTGAGGAAATCAAGTAAGCCATGGAATCGCAGGAAGAGAAAATAATTCACTATCTTAACAATCGTTGCTGAGTACGGTAATAAAAAACAATAATTATCAATCGGAAAAGTGTTTAAAGAAAACTTCAAGCCGAAGAAATAAGCAGCTACAAAAGAACGAAAACAATTTGCAAGCAAACCATCTGAACAATTGGTCCTCTGTCTAGGTGAGTTCCCTTTCGGAAGCTGAAACTGAACACTATGATTGCGAATGATTTTTTTTTATAGAAATGTCCATCACAATATCCAATATCCAGAAAGCGTTCAATTTCTGGATATTGGATATTGTAATGGACATTTCTATAAAAAAAAATCATTCACAATCGTAGTGTTCAGTTTCAGCTTCCGAAAGGAACTCACCTGACAGAATCAATTGTTCAGATGGTTTCCCGACCAGAAGCGTATAACATAAAAATAACAAAATTATAATAAACCTTGTTACGACTAATTGATTATGATATATATTTGTTTAAAAAAAATTCATCTGGATAATTGTAAAACATACTTATAACAAACTATGATTTAATGCCCAGGGAGGTACAAGCTGCGTAAATAAAGTGAATTAATTTTAGCACTAGCTGATATGATTTTGCTACATCGTAACAAAACTGTTACAAAATTTGTTTTGTTTATGTTATATGTATATCATAGTTTGCTATAATTTTGTTATATCTAGAGTATCTTTTGTAAGAATTTCGGTTATTTTAACAACATCCATCGATCTAAATTCTAACAACCTCTGTTATGAAAACAGCGTAACTGAATAACAAAACTTGAAATAATTTTGTTATTTGCTTTTGGTTGGGTTGCTTGCAAATTGTTTTCGTATTTTTGTAGCTGTTTATTTCTTCGGCTTGAAGTTTTCTTTAAACACTTTTCCGATTGATAATTATTGTTTTTTATTACCGTACTCAGCAACGATTGTTAAGATAGTGAATTATTTCTCTTCCTGCCGATTCCATGGCTTACTTGATTTCCTCAACACATAGTATGTCGTAGTCGCCTCCCTTCATTGTTATTGTTGAAAACAGTATGTTTCGATAAAAACAAATGCCTGTATCTTTTCAAATTTGAAGGCTTAGAGTACAGCCATCATCAAAACTTTGTGTGTTTCTGTGAAAAGAAAACTTTCTTTACCATAGAATGCCGCGGAAAACTCAAAGTAAGAAATTAGAATTGAAAAGCTCATTGAAGACTGTATTTTTACCGAAAACCAAACTTCTTTGATTCATGCCTACCTAGTAATTATCAATTACCCCCATATATTAAAACATTTAAATGTTCAGTAAAATATTTACCATAATGTCACGTGATTTTATTTCCAAAATGTTTGCGCCATTTTGAGATATAACCTTGGAAAATGGCATATTTTGAACAACAAAACGCTTATATCATTTCAGTTCTAAAAGATAGCGTATTGGTGTCTTCGTAAAGTTGTGTGTTTAAGTAAAAGAAAAACTTTTTAGAACATAGTAGACCGAGAAAAAATCAAAAAAAAAAGTTAGAGCTAAAAAACCGATTTTAAAGAGGTTCCCATATAAAATGATTCATATCTCAATAAAAAAACAAGATAGCAAGTTGATGTTTTGTGCAAAGTTTATGGAAATTGTGAGTTCTATATTTTGTAGAATGTTTTGAAGCCTAAAACGTCATACAAAAAGTTAACAAAAATAAATCGTGCCCCGATGAACGCAGTTCATGACCCCTTTTTCAGATGCGCTTAATCTTGCAAAACTTCCTTAGAAGACACAAATCGATTCACGTCATCTAAGTGCACTTTTTATTTTATTCCTGAAAATCGCCCTTTCGGACCAATGTGCATTGGGATAACCAGAAAACTAAGTAAATCAGTCCTGAAAACCCTGGATTTATTTCCATTAGAAGTCAACTATACCTGCAGAGCGTGAAGTCATAAGAAATTTATGTGAGTCGGCACTGAATAACTTGGAAATAAATTTTGTTAATCCAGAAAAATCCAGAGCTTTTCAGTCCTGAAAAGTTTGGATTACTTATATATGAAGGTAATCAGGCCAGAAAAGCTTGAAATTACTTTATATCAGCGGTGTAAAGCTTGGACTCGCAAAGATGAATATGAAGTAAGTCAACCTTTAATCACTTCAATACTGAGTTATTTATTACTCGAGAATTTGCAATCAGTCCTGAAATGCTTAAAATTACTAAAATCTAAGCTACGTTAGTCCTGAAAAGAATGCAACCACTTGAATATCAACACAACTCAGTCAAAGATTAGGATCAATTTAATGGGAAGTAAAACATACTTAGTATTAACTTAGTAAGTTAACAAGTCCTCAAGAATCTGGAATCAGACACTTGAGTATAAAGAGATTTAAACCTGAGAAGTTTAGAATTACTCAACTTACTTACTAAAATTTCAAGCTTATTGCTTTCACAGTTTGCTTATTGCTTGCTCTCAACTTAGTGTTGTAAATGCACTTCCACAGTTATTATTTGGGAGCTTCCGGTGCCAGGTACCATTTTTGCATAAGAATGATTGTGTGGCAAATACAATTATATCCTACGACCAAGGAATCGAGAAACTTTCCTTAACGAAAAATTCGCAGACCAGACTGGGAATCGAACCCAGCCGCCTCCAGCATGGTGTTGCTTTGTAGCTGCGCCTTTACCGACTGAGCTAAGGGAGGACCCCTAGAATTACACAAACATGGATTTAATCAGCCATAAAAACTTAGAAAGCATTTTAATATGTAAGGATAATACGCATATGAAGTGAATCAATCTTAAATCACTTAAATGCTAAGCTATTTAGTCCTTAAGAATTTGATATCTGTTCCATTTGCTTAATTAGTTCTCGAGTTATGCAGAAAATTGTGTTAAATTTGTATGAGAGCCTCCTTTCACGGGAAAGGAGGGGTGTCACCTTCAGAAACCTCCACTTGTCAAATTTGCTTCCATATGCTTGATTAATTTTTGAAATCATGCAGAAATTTGTGTTTCATTTGTATGGAAGAGGGGGCTTTTTCAGAAAGGGAAGGGGTCTTCTTAGAAACATTTTTTCCTTTAAAATTTCCAGCCTGACAAATTTCGTTCCATTTGCTTAATAATTTCTCGAGTTATGAAGAAATTTGTTTTTCATTTGAATGGAGGGGCTTCAAACTACCATAGAAACATTTCTTGCTTTCAAAAACTTTCACATGCCAAGTTTGGTTCTATTTACTTTATTAGTTCTCGAGTTATGCAGACATTTGTGCTTTGTTTGTATGAGAAAGAAAGGGGAGGGGTCTCAAATTACCTTAAAAACATTTTTTGTTGCAAAAAACTCCACCTACCAAATTTGGTTTCCTTTGCTTGATTAGTTCTCGAGTTATGCAGAAATGTATGTTTTATTTGAATGGCAGCCCCCCTTTCCAGAGATGGGAGGGGTCTTTAACTATAACAAGAAACTTTCCCGACTCCAAAAAATCCTTCATACAAAATTGCACGCTGACCGGTTTAGTTTCGAATCTATAAGGTTCAGACAGACAGACAGAGAGCCAGACAGACAGAAATTCATTTTTAAATATATAGATGACATAGTCCTTAAATGACTTATATACGAAGTAAATCATACGTATAAAATGTTAGATCATACAAATATGATTTGAGTCAGTCCTTTAACATAAAGTCAGACTGTTAAAAAAAAAAAAGGTGTCGACCCTGAGAAGTTCACTCAAATATGTAGTAAGTTGAACCTCCGAAGTGTTATTCCACACTTGAAAAAAAGTGGAAATAGATTTTAATTTTGAAATCTCCCATATAGGGTAAGGGGATGTAATGTTAGCCTAGCTCCTTCATTCGGCCTATGTACCAAATATGCATAAATTTAGCGATAATCAACAAAATCATGTTGCTATTAGGATGACCGATGTAATCCGAAGCAATTGAGACAATATTAATCTTCTTATAGTTGTTCACGTCCACGTAATTTTCGGTTGCTTGAACTTTTGAGGCATCACTCGTTATGCTGAACAGATGATCTGCACGATTTCAAGCGATCTAAATTTGGCTTAATTGAATCGATAGAGCAAGTAATGCAGTCTGGATGTACAGCAAATAGTTACACGTTACAAACTAACTGTTCACAAAGCTAAAATAACAATGATTTTACAAGAAAATCGTAGACCAAATGTTGGGAACATATTTTTTTGTATGTTCTCAACTATGGCCTGTTATATCAATAACGTAGTAAAAAGATTGTTATTGGTAAAATATCAAGTGGAAATGCATAAATTTGCGGTTGTTTATATTCAAGTGGCTCATCTAAACATAAATCGAGTAGACAAAATCATTGTATAGTGAATTATAATGTTTTCATTACTGAATGGCTGATAAATCATATATAAACTTCATGTTAGTGTTTCGAGACAGTTTTACTTTAGTGTGTGTTGTGAAATGTTTTATTAAGTTAATCCAGTACAGTTTACAATGCCTTGATTCATAAAATTAGAAAAAAACCGTACAAAGACTGCATTTAGTAATAATCCATCGAATGGGACGAAGTTGCATCCACGAATAGACCCAATTTGGTGCCTATAGACCGACATTAAATCATTATTCCTCGAATGTTCCTGACTTTATAGAAATAGTTGTGTAACTTTTAGTGGTACATGCTACCAAATGTCTTATCAAACTTATCTTTGCAAGTGTATAACTAGTTGAATCTCGCTTACAGTTTAAAAACTTTATGAGTTATAATGAAAAATGTGATCGCTGGTTGCATAATAGGCTGAGTCAAGGGTCACATACCCTATGAGGTGACTCGAATTTGAATGATTTGATTATGACGTTGACGTCTCTTTTAGCACAGTCGATAGGCACAGCTCAAATGCAAATTCATGTCAGAAACGGATTGCAAAATTTTTCGGCTTCCCATCGAAATCTCAATTAATGACTGTGGAAGTGTTTCTACAGGGTGCGGCAGAAAATAATGCGCAAATTTGTTCTATTTCTTTCAAATCCCATTTTCAACCAATTCAAGCAATAATATCTACATTTTCAAGTGCAGTTATCTTTATAAAGTCCTTTTAAACAAATTTATGCAATGTATCCTCCATTTTTAGTAATAACATCCTCGAGCGGACGCCGCAAACCAGAGCTTGCCTTTCGGACGTAGTCCTCCGACATTGACTGCTATGTGTGTGTTATGGTTGACTTCAGGGTTTTCACACTAGGATGTGATGTTTTGCAGGATCGTGCTTCAACATATGCCCAAATCGAATAATCCAACGGATTAAGATCTGGACTGCTAGGGGGCCACAAATCCTTCGGCCAAAACTTCATGTTATCGTTCAACCATTGTTGGGTTCGATTGGACGTGTGACACGGCGCTCCATCTTGCTGTAGGACAACGTTTTAGTCCTCGAAGAAGTTGGCATTCACCCAGGGAAGCACTTGGTTCTTTAAAATACCGATATACACTTCGGTATTGACATAAACTTCAGCATCAATGAAAACAGGCGGCATTTTCAAACCGTTGGACGCCACCAAGCCAAACATCATGACACCAGCCGGATGTTTGGTTTGAAATTTGAATTTCACTTTTTCCGGAACGTTCTCCATTTTCTGCGGTGAAATGAACCGGTCCGTGCGGCTGTTGGCCACAGCATCGATGCTGAAAAGCTTTTCGTCGGAGAACAGGATTATCATTTTTACCTTCTTCAACAAGGAAAGCAATCTCTTGGAACGAGTCACTCGTAGCTCCTTGACCCGGCCCGTAATCAAGTGGCGTTTCACTCTGGCTCTGAAAGATGCATGCAGGTCTTCTTTGATGATTCTCCGCATGGATTTCTCCGAAATATTGGCTTCCTTTGCAAGTTTTATTATGGAACGCACCGGGTTGCGAGCAATTTTTGCACGGATCGATTTGATCACGTTCGACGTGCGTGCAAAGCGCCGACGTCCGCTGCCCGGCTTCCGTTGCTTAGGACCATCCTGCAGGGACTTTTTTTATGCGGTAAACTGTTGTCCAATGGACCCCTACCACCTTGGCAATCTCCTTCGGCTTCTTTTGGGCGAGCAACAAACTGATGATCACTTCTCTCGCGAACATTTTGACAAATTTGCAATGAAAAAAATGGAATGTTTGGATGCAGCACTTGAAAGTAAACATAAACAAATACACTTTCGACAGAAATTAGTCACTAGCTACACGAATTAACCCAATACTCAAGTTTGAACATTTTCGCATTATTTTCTACCGCACCCTGTAAGCACAGTCGGTAGGCACATCTTAAATGTAAATCCTCTCACGGATTCTAAAATTTCTCGACTTCCCATCGAAATCTTAATTAATGACTGAGGAAGTGTTTCTAGAGTACTTGATCTAGAAAGAGCTGAGAAAAGGTCTTTTAAAAAGCCATATAGCCAAGAAGAACGAAGTGACAATTATGCTGGTAACCAACAAACATTAGCATACGCAATAAATCAAAAGCCTTTTTCAAATGATACAAGTATTCTATTAACATTAAATTAACTGCTATTTAAATGCTTCGTATTAAAAAGGCATTTAGAATGCAAAATAGCTTTAATAAAGTGTGCATTAAACAAACGACTAAATGTTTAATTTTTCATCCGATTACCCTGCCACCTGGTAGTTGGTCCACCGGTTATTATCCAATATATGCTGGTTGCCTAAATACTGCGAAAATTTGACGGCTCCATCAGTTTGTTTACGGCAGGGATGCCATATTCACAGACATGTCTGTAAATTTGCAGACTTTTCATTTTTATTGCAGTTTTTTTAACGATGCAGACATTTAGCAGACATTTTTTTTATATTGCAGACTCTTACAGACATTTGAAATGTTTTTTAAATTTCAAATAAAGGTATTCTCTGAAGTTCAGATTTAAAACGTACGAGGATCTAAACAGTTTAATAGATATGGAAAGAAGCTTTGTTGAAATATTTTAAAATATCGTAGGTATCATTTAAAGTTGAAATCCTTGAAGAAACAAAAGCGGTGGGCCACTTCGAGACACAATGTACCCGGAGATAAGTATCGTATTGGCCCTTTCCGAGGGTAACATGGAGTCCCTACTTATGGTAGTATTCAATCCCGCGCGTGTTCAAACCCATGTAAAAAATTACTGTCAAAGCGTTGGTAATATTGGTCCTTTGCTATTAAGTCACAACGAAAATCAAGGTTCAGAACAATACAAATCATTTTTGAGAAACTTAAAGACTTCGAAAAAAAAATCTCCTATAGTCAGGTAGAAACTTCTCAGAAGTATTGGAAGCAAGCAGTTCATGCATGAAGAACCTTGAAAAATTCATTACCGAAGTTCAAGATCATGCTTACCATAATTTCAAGACAGAACTTCCCCAAGAATCATAAGAGGACTTATCAGTGCTTCAGGAAGAAGAGTAGGGGAGAGGACTTCCCTGAAGTTTGGATTTTTTCAGAGGTTTTGGAGTTCTTCCAGAAATTCAAGATTAAACTTCCCAGAAGTTCAGAAAAAAACTTCCCCAAATTTTAGACGGGAGTTAACCAGGAGGGTACTACCTATAATTTCACAAAAAATCAGGAAAAAAACCTCAGGACGGTGCGTCATAGAAGTTGAGGAAAAAACTTCTCTCAAGTTCAGAAAATAACTTGCCAGAAGTTCCAGAAGAAACTTCTCGAAAGGTTAGTTGGAACTTCCTAGAAGTGCTTGGCAGCTTTTCCAAAGCTCAGAGGAGAACATTCTGCATTTCAGAATAAGGATTTCTCAAAATTCTTTAGAGAGAAAAGAATGAAACTTTCCAGGAGCAATGAGGGTACTTCTTTCTAATTTGAGCACGAATTTCCCAAATAGTTCCGGAACAAATTTCCCCAAAGTTCTGGAGAAAATTTAGAAGTCCAGGAAGAAACTCCAAGAACAAATTTAAGGAAATTTTCCTAAAAATTTTGGAATAAAATTTTCCTCGCGATTCCGGATGGAACCAATCAGAAGTTGGGAAAGAATAAGCTTAGGAAAAAAATTCTTCGAATTTCAGCAAGAAACCTACCGAAAGGGCACTACCTGTAGGGTCAAGAAGGAATTTTTCAAAAAATCAGTAAAAATCTCAAGTTGCTGAAGAGACTAAAAGTTTAGTTGGAACTACCCAGAAGTGCTAGAGAGCTTCCCTAAAGTTCCGAATCGAACATTCCAGCATTTCAGAATGAGAACTTCTCGAAACTCACGAAATCTCAGAAGTTATGGTAGATTCTTTTAATAAAACCAAAAAAAAATTTTTTTTTTTCAGAAGTATAGAGAGAACTTTTTAGTAGTTCACGCAGGAATTTCTCCGAAATTCAAGAATAACCTTCCCAGAAGTTCAGGAGAATACTCCCCTGAAGTTCAGACGAGATTTTTGTTCAGAAAAGAACTTCTCAGAAGTTTAGGAAGAAACTTCTGACAACTTAAGAAGAACTTGAGTGATCTCAGTCGTTGCGAATCAAAACAAACCCAAAAAAGGAGAGAGTTCCTCTCCCATGTGCGCATCAAAAACAGAGTGCACACAATATATCGCTAGAATAACTATCACAAGCCATCAGTGGTACATGAGCGCATTCCATACGTCAATTTTTGCCTATTGAAGTGGCGGACTTGTTCCGTGCTACAACCTACCCCGCAGTGGGATGTTAGGCAAAAATTGACGTCCATGGTTCGAGTACCACTGGACACATGCCCTGTCGCTCAATTTCATAAAACATCTGTTTGATTTCCTACCTGCCGTGCACTGACGGAACTTTCAATACTTTCTCTTCATATCTATCATTCTAGCAAAAAACATTAATGTGCACTCTTGGTGCCTCATGGTGATGAGCGAACATCTCCTTCTACATCAACTTAATAAGATTTTCCAAGAAATTCTGGAGAGTACTTTCTCAAAGTTTTTCAGAAACTTTTCTCGTAGTTCAGGATTGGACTTATCAGAAGTTTATAAAGTAACTATGTTCAGGAAAAAAAACCAAATGTTTCTGGGAGGTAAGGTTGGTTTCTTAAATGTGAATTTCGAAGAAAATAAGGAGTGACTGCCAAGAAGTTCATGAGGAATATTGCCTGAAGTTCAGGAAGAAACTTCCCAGAATAAAGCAAAGAGCCATGCAGAAGATCAGGAGAAGCAGTCTATACAAAAATATTCATATGTCCATAATGATATTGATGATCATGAGTGATGATGACCCCATATTAAAATATGGTACACCATCAATGGTTATAGTTGAATAAAAAAAAGTCTGTTGAATTTATCAAATAAAAACTAAATTTTGATTACAAATTACAAAACTGGAAAAAACATTTTGGGGGGAAAAAAACTATAGAAAATTATGTCATCTATACGATTGAAGCTTTCGCTTGAATGTCACTTAAAAAGGAAGAAACAATAGTGTAAGGTTGCATACAATCCAAGAAATAGACGCAGACATGTTCACATAATCACACAACTAGCGATAATGACATAACTCGCTCTCTTATTACGTCTTTTCGTTTATAGAAGTCTAATTTTCTTAAAAAAAATTTACAGACTTTTCTAGACATTCCCAGACATTTCAAATTTTTATCACAGATATTGGAAAAAAATATCTGGCATCCCTGGTTCACGGTAGCTATGGCGAGATCAGTGAAACAAAAACTTCGAGCTATCGTAGCCCACTTCGTGGTGGCCGGATACGATCGTAGAAGCTTGTAGAATCTTGTAAATTCTGGCACTTCTGGAGAAGGAAACGGAACGGTCCAATTTCGACCGTTTTAAGCAACCGGAGGATTCAACAGAAGCTCATACGCAAGATGGAAGGCAAGGTGGCCACTTCTTTCTGCACGTTGGGCCGGGAGGTCAGTGCGACTGGCCAAACGGCTAAGAAGTATTTGGGCAAAATTGATATTCAAATGCGCCAGCCGTGTCGGAAAACCAAGTGGAAACCTAGAAACAACGGCTGAAGATTCTGGTCAAATAAATCTTCCCGGCGAAACGGAACATGGTGGTCATTATGGACGACGAGACGTACCTCACGGTTGGACGGCAACGACTGGCAAAACAAAGGCAGCGATGGGAAGTACATAGCGCATACAAAGATCCCATAGAATGTGTTGCTGTGGCTAACAATCACCTTCTGCGATGTTCTCTTCAAGTCAAGCACTCAAAACTGAAGAAGTCTGTAAGTCACAGACGAAATATGCATAACTGTCAAAGGATAAGCTTTCTGTAGTGGAATTAATTTGCTCGTATTTACTAGTGATAGTTTTTTTTTAAGTGAACAAGTGAAGTGTTTATTAAAATTTCTCTGGATTTACAATAATAATCGTGCTGTTAATAGGCTAGTAAAAGTGTTTTTAAAAAGTTTTTTTTAAGTAAAGTATTTTTTAAGCGGAATGTTTACTGAAGTTGGATGTCACTAAAACGTAAATCAAATAGAAAATACTGATTATTCACATGTACATCACAGGTATTCCTACCAAAAAGTTTCATGTTTAAAACAAATCGTTTCAAAACGACTACAAAAAAAACTTAACGCATTTTATTAAATCACATTCACAAGCATACGAAAAAAATACGACATCTATTCTAAATAACAACTGATCACGGTCAAAGACGTCGGCACTCTTTTTTTTTTTTGAATCACCTTAGGCTTTGTGCACAAATTACGTAACGCAAAAAAACGGAATTTTGGACCCCCTCCCTCCCCTATGTAACAATAAGTAACGCGTGACCAGACTCCCCCCTTTAATTACGTAACGCTCACGGACACCCCCCTACCTTTTTGTCAATTGTTATAAAATCATCACAAAAACTGTTATTGTTGTTGTTTTTATGTTTAATTCTCATTAGGGTAACTTGAAATTAGTACAGATGGCACTCATTAGTCAATTAATTTCATTTAAGTAACATAAAGCTTTTATAAAGATAACGAAAAACATTGCACTCATTGTGCTGCATTTATTCAGGCTACGGGATGTTCTTAAAAATGTTACAAATATTAGTTCAACAAGTTTACTCATATGTCTTTCATCGATTTAAAGTATCACAAGAAAAAGGTTTAATTCATATCACTTAAATGTAGTTAGAAGATTGCCACAGTATTTTAAGCAATGCATAATATTAACCTATTGCATTTATTATAATCTAATAATTATTAATTATATTTTTTATTATACTAAGGTGTGGCCCAGTTAGAATTTGAACAAAGACTAGTGCGCAAATTTCGGATGAACATTAACAAAATTGTGGGTGACCCCGGCGTATTGGTTAACATCCATACCTCTCACGCGTAAGTCACGAGTTCGAATCTCACCCCCGGAGAAGTTACTAAAATGCCTAAAAGTGGTGTTTGATTGACTATGACGGTCGATGAACCAGCCCGAGGCTGAAAATCTCGATAATTAAGACAAAAAAAAAACAAAATTGTACTCTGTTTTAACTCAAATGTTCGACTTTATGTGAATTTTAGAGGGAAAATACACAAACAAAATTAATCATCTCGATTTCGAAGAAATTTGCTGACTTTTCTCGGAATACGTTTCAGCAACTGGCGCACCCCAAGCAACACACAACGGTCAAACATGGTTGCTGCAACTTGATTATGACTTAATTGAATCACACAGCAGTCACTTTAACTGGTTTGTAACGCGTGTGTGACTAGGGACATTATTTTCATCTATTGTTTTGGCAATCTTATTCCACTTGGTTCTCAATTCATTGATGCTTATGACGACACTGCCATTCACCTTCAGCGTCCTCTTCATAATAGATCAAAATCTCACTATCGGTCTGAGTTTGGGGACAGTTCGGTGGGTTGAGTTCTATCGGTACCAACTGAGTCCCGTTGGCTTCAAACCACTGTAGCACTGTTTAACTGTAATGACAGCTTGCAAGATCTGGCCAAAACATGACCAAAACATGGCCATCATTGTGGGATCTGATGAATTTCAATATTCGCTTTTGGAGACATTTCGTTCTGTACAGCTCTGAATTAAATGTCTTATCAGTGTTGAAAACCTTGGTCTTCCTACCACTGGTACAGATGCCTTGCAAAATCATGTTTTTACGTGCAAATTTATCTGCGAACACAAACTTGAATTTTACAGGAACATTTCCCCGAGCCGTAGTCAAGTCAAATTGTTGTCCCGGTAGCTGTTTGAAATCGGCCTCTACATAGGTTTCATCATTCATGAGGAGACAGCCATTGAATTTTCTCAACACCTGATCATACAGGTTTCTGGCACGGATTCTTGCCAAATTGTTCTGATTTTGATCCCTATTTGGTTGTCTACAGGCACGGTTGTCTACAGGCACTTGAAGCCTTCCCGGAGACGAATCCGTTGTACGGTACTGCGTGCGGTGCGAGACTTTTTGGCCAAATCGCGGTCTGAAATGTTGGGGTTTGCCTTAATGTTCTTGATGACTTTGTTCCGCAATTGACGGTTGACAATACCCACCTGACGCTTGCTTTGAGGCTTGCGATGCGTCGACAATGTTTCTCTGTCCTTTTTCAAAACACGCCACTTGGTATTCCGGGCAAAAACCTAACACTTCTGCAAGTTTCGGCCCAGACCACGAAGGGTTTTCCAACTGATTGCGCACAATTTTTCTTCTTCTTTCTTCTTCCATTTTGTATTTCTCTGAAACACGTTCGAACTGCACCGTGAAAAAAATACTTCTGATGTTATTATTGATATAAGGGGCATATAAGATGTCATAGTTTACAAATCCGACCACTAGGGTCGCTGTACGAATCAAAAATGTTTGTTTGTTTTCGTTTTGATCCGTGCAGTGCATGAATAAGGACGCGCTGTGTACGACTAAGTCATGACGGCAAAAACATAGAACAACAGGCGTTGTAACAAGTGCATTTGATGTAAACTACACACAGAGGAATATTGGGTGATGAACGCAATGATTAGAATCAACATATCTTGTGTATTAAATCAAACCACACATTGTTTTAGTTTAATGCAATGATATATCATCATTGTTGTTTCAAACAAAATTTCTTATCGAACTCAATATTGTTAGTCAATTATTATTTCTAACACAAATCATTCAACAAAAAAATTTACAAAATTTCTTATTATTTCAATGGTTCTAATATAATAAACTAGTATAAATTAACCCTTTGCTACTTGCTACTTTGTTTGGAACAAAGGAAATTATATTGATTTTCAATTGGCTATTAACTCTTGATTTATTTTTCAAATTGGTTATTTTGTTACGTAACGATTTTAAAAACCCCCCCTCCCCCATATGTCACAATAAGTAACGGTTGCTAAACCCCCCTCCCCCCCCTTCATGCGTTACGTAATTTGTGCACAAAGCCTTATTGTGATGTAACTGTTCGAAATTTACGATTTACCTTACTTTATAGCCGCCATGATTTCGCTTACAAATTTTCTTCACGATCTTCATGTGTCCTAAATCTGATTTAATTTATTCGACATCTATCTGCAGGAAATAGTGATAAGTTTCAAATTAAGTTTTCTTAATAAAGTGTGATTTTGCAAGAAAACCGTAGGCCCACTT
>JASCZW010018344.1:0-15558 GCA_034211315.2 Aedes japonicus | reverse complement strand
GGGTCGATGATACGGCAGGTCACTGCACACGCAGCGACCACAGACACTTCAAACATTTGAACAACGGTGGAGCATCCAGTCGGTGTGCGGTGAGGAGGTCTCTGTTTGATCTCCCACTCACCTCAACTCAACTCGACGACCGGCGACCTTATGGCTATTTAGGCTTTCGACGAACCGCGAAGTGTTGGCTCTGCGCGTGGTAGTTCGTCATCATCATCGTCGTCTTTGCTCGGAATGGGGTTGCTTTGTGACGAGGTGGAGTGCCCTCACAGGAGGTCGTTCCAGATGATGTTAAGTGGCCGGTGGGTGGCGCCATGGTGAAGTCGAGACGGATGATTGGGTTAAATTAGGCGGGTACTTGAAGTTACCGTTTCAATGTTGTTCGAATTCCCGATTGCATAGGTTTTGCGGTTGGAGAACTATTCACTGCAGTTTCAGGTTGTTCGAAATTGATCGTTCAATCGGTGCGCCGAAATGCCGTTAAAGGTTAAACTCGAAAATTAAATGTTCCGAAATTTGATTCAATGAACCAACTATTCAGCTAAATAAACGCTGCGGTCATTTCCCACCGTCCGAGATTTTTCCCACCCATTTTCGTGGTTTTCTCCACGACCATCTGCAGTCGCAACCGATAAGCCGCAGGGTGACGTGATCTTCATATAATTTCGATTTAATTGTCAATCTCCGATTTTATGGTCGCGACCAGGCAAATCGTTTGGGGAAGGTTCGCTTCGCCCATCAGTTCAACCGGAGCACGGTCCGGGCCATTGCTTTGCGTACCGTGTGTCTCGTCTGGCGCGCGCGGTCGGTAATGAGGTGAGATGAATGGCTGGCAGAACGACGCAGAACGCCCGCGCATTAAATCTCCTCCCGCTGAAGGCCCTCTGAAACAAAGCGGCGAAAATATCATTGCCGGATTTGGACCGGACTGACGCAAATTGTCACTTGGCAAAGCTTCCTTTAGATTTTAGTGCGCGCGATTTTGGTGCTTTCGCATTTCTTTCCAGCAACATAATAGAATTTTGAACAATGAAACTGATCCCCCTCCCCGGCAACCACCCGCCCCCTTCTTTGATCACATAAGCGCAAAGTGAATCCCCAGCGACCGAGGAGCGAAAACAAATGAACTCATTGTTCGGATCAGGCCGTTGAAAACAAATGGCGAGCGGTTAAATTAAGTCCCTCGTTACCAGCTAGCTAGACTGATGCCCGCTTTTCTTAAATTTTATTTGTCCAACTCCCGAGCGAGTGAGAGTCCACATCAATCAATCTCAAGGTAAAGACCTCATCGCGTATCAGGCCATTTGGAAAAATGCCAATCATCGTCAAGCGGCACTGAGCCTGCTGCGATCTACATATTGGGCAATAGGTATAATAATAGGACTCTGCTGCTGAAGGACTCATCTCCGAGGCCCGATTAAACAACCTTCAAAGTTGCACAGCTTGGAGGTACGAGTCGTCAAATCTAAGATAAAATCATTCAAGAAGCCATTAATCTTTATTCTTCAACTGTCAATTGGCGCTTGCATAAGCAGTTAAGAATCATAACAACTGTTTATTGGCCCAATTGACGGGCTCGTTATGGAGTGATCAAATGGTACGCAAGGTTAAAGTTTGACGGATTAAGACACCAGTGAAAACATAGAAACTACGGTGAGCCGGTCAAAAAACCTTCCGACCGCGGGCGGCGGGGGATGCAAATTTTATCGATGATTAATTGGCAGGATGTCTGTCAGAACTTTGAATGCTTTCAGATTTGTTGAGCAGTGGAGAGCTGGAATGGGGATCTTCCTTGTCGGGTTTTCGTTGATGGTGTACAGTCAAACACACAGATGACGAGTTTTAACTTATCTTGCAGGAGGATTTCGGAAGGCCTTTTTGGTCTAGGGAATTGAAGGCATCTGAAAACAAGGAATTCTGGACTGTTTTCCAATCTTTTTAGTCATAAAAAGCTAACGTTCTGTGAAGCATTTGAACGGAACTTGGAGATTTCCTGGAAAGAGCTGGTGAATTTCGGCCGTCATGTGACGGTGAAAAAACAGAAGCTGAAAAAATATATTATCGCACGCAGGATTACTTGTATTCTACGACATGTCTGTAAATTTTGCAGACGTTTCATTTGTGCAAACTTTTTAACGATGCAGGAAATTCAACAACGGTACGCCCAGAGTTTCTAGGAAGAAGCTGGTGAATTTCACGGCCGTCATGTGACAGTGAAAAAACAAGCTATCGCACTATCACGCAGGGATGCCAGATTCACAGCCATGTATGTAAATTTGCCAGACGTTTCATTTTTATTGCAGGTTTTTAACGATGCAATTTATGAACATTTTATTTATGTTCCAGACTTTTACAGACATTTGAAATATTTTTCAGAATTTCGAATGAGTATTCTCTGGAGCTCGGATTTAAAACGTTGAAATATTCCTAAAATATAATATTGCCCATTTCCTCACATGGTGACAATCACCGACGCGCCAGGGGACGACTCCACCACTGGACCCTACCCTAACGGCTCGCTGACTATGGACGGGACCAAAATCTCTTTACTTCGAAGGAAGACGTGACAGATGTTTTCGCCTCAGAAAAACCACCGACATCGACTGGGATTGGAGCTATTTTAAAATATGTGGTATCATTTTAGTAAATCCTTGAAGGCAACGGTGGGCCACTTGGAACACAATGGGCTCCAGGGCAAATATCGTATAAGGCCCTTCAGGCGGTAACATGGTGTCCCTACCGATGGTAGTCATTCAATCCACGCGTGTTCAAGCCCATGCAAAAATTACTGCAAAGCGTTGTGCTCTTCGGTCGCTGCTGTTAAGTCACAACGAAAATCAGGCTCACAACAATGCAAATCCATGTTTGAGAAACTTAGAGACTTCCCCGAAAAATACTTCTCCTATGGTCAAGAAAAAACTTCTCGGTAATGTTGGGAGCAGTAGTTCGTACAAGTAGAACACTGAAATTCATTACCGAACATCAAGATTTCCAAGCAGAACTTCAGAATCGAAGGACATCAGAGCTTCAGGAAGAAGTGTGAAGGAAACGCTATAAAACCAGATTTTTCAAGGTTTTGGAGACCTTCCCAGAAATTCAAGATTGAACTTCCCAGAGTTCAGAAAAATAACTTCCCCAAATTTCGGACGGGGCTAACAGGCACTACCTATAATTTCTCAAAAAAATTAGGAAAGAAAAATCCTCGGGACGATGCGTCATAGAAGTTGGCGAAAGAACTTCGCTCAATTTCGGGAAATAACTTCCCGGAGTTCCGGAAAAAACTTCTCCGAAAAGGTTAGATTTGAAATTTCCTGAGAAGTTAGCTTGGCAGCTTTTTCCAAGAGGAGAACATTCTGCATTTTCAGAACGAAGGATTTCTCAATTTTTTTAGAGAGAAAAAGAATGAAACTTTCCAGGAGCATTTGGGCTTCCTTCTAATTTGTGCAAGAATTTCTCAATAGTTCCAGAACAAACTTCCCCAAAGCTCTGGAGTAAACTTCCCAAAAGTTCAGGAAGAGGACTTTTCAGTAGTCCAAGGAAGAAACTTCAGAAGAATCAAATTTATGGAAATTTTCCTAAAAAAATTTGACATAAAATTTTCCTCGCAGTTCCGGATGGGACCAACTCGTGAAGTTTGGAAAGAATAAGCTCAGGAAAAAAACTTTCTCCTGAATTCCAGGTAGAAACCTACCAGAGAGGGCACTGCCATGACTGGGGTCAAGAAGGAATTTTTTCAAAAAAATCAGCAAAGAACTTCTCAGAAGTTCCCGAATCAGGCTGTTCCATCATTTCCAGAATGAGAACTTCACCGAGGTTCACGAAATCCCAGAAATTATGGTAAATTCTTTTACTAAAATCAGGAAGACACTTTCCAGAAGTATAGGGGATCAGCTTCCTGAAGTTCAGGAGAATACTCCCTGAAGATCAGAAGAGATTATTTCGGCAGTTCAGAAAGAACTTGTCAGTAGTTCAGGAAGAAACTTGTGACAACTTAAGAAAGATTTTCCAAGAAATTCTGGAGAGTACTTTCTCAAAGTTTTGCAGAAACTTTCCGCGTAATTTAGGAAGTAACTATGTTCCGGGAAAAATTTCACCGAATGTTTCTGGAAGGTAAGGTTGGGTTCTTAAATGTTAATTTCGAAGAAAATAAGGACTAACTTCCAAGAAGTTCATGAGAAATTTTGCCTGAAGTTCAGGAGGAAACTTCTCAGAATAAAGAAAGAGCCTTGCAGAAGATCAGGAGAGAGTTTTTCTGAAATTTAAGAGATTATCACTGACTAACCGAAGAAGCAGTCTATACAAAAATCATTCATAGGACTATAATGATATTGATGATCGTGAGTGATGATGACATCATAGTAAAATATGGTACACACCATAAATGGTTATTGTTGAATCAAGAAGAAGCCTGTTGAATTTATCAAATGAAAACGAAATTTTGATTTTTAAAATACAAAACTGGAAAGAGCGTTACTGTGGAAAAACAACTTAAAAAATGTGTCATCTATGCAGATGCTTCAAGTTTATGTGTCACTTTAAAAATATGAAACAATAGTATAAGGTTCCATACAATCCAAGAAATAGATGCAGACATGTTTACATAATCACACAAATAGCAAGAATGACATAACTCGCTCTCTTATTACGTCTTTTCGTTGAAAAGAGCCTAATTTTCTAAAAGAAATTTACAGACTTTTATGGAAATTCAAAAATATTTCAAATTTTTATCACAGATATTTGAAAAAACTGTCTGGCATCCCTGCTATCACAAGTCGAAACGAACAATCATGAGTGCTCTTGTCATTTTCTCACCATCATGCACTGAAAATATTTTTTTCCGTAAATTCGTTTCACAAAATAATACAATGAACAAATAAAACAATACAATGAACGAATTGAATTTCAAGCGAACCAGCCAATCACTGCTCCTCTTTTATTGTTTACGCACATGTTGGCGTTCCTGCTGAGGAAGGTTAAAATCCCATAGGAAACAGCTTCGATTAAAAAGCTGGGAACTTAAATTCATTAAATGCGTTAGTTTTGACAGGCCACCATGGCCTAGCGAGAGAAATCTCGGATTGGGCAGCAGGACGAGATCAGTTCACAAATCATATATATTGAAAAAATCACTACCTTCACACGGTTTCGCGATTTTATCTCAAATTTACTAAAAGTCGATAAAACAGATCTGTCTAAAATCCAAGCACCAATGAGCTCCAGAAAACATGAATTGTTATTATAAAATAAATTCGTAGAACTTTGTACTGTTTTTGATAATCGATAAGCGATTTTTTTTAACGTAGGACTACGTTTCTCTTTTCTTTACGGGGTGTCATTTCAAAATTTTGAAAAATGAGAGCGTTACGAATAAGTGAAAGATTTTTGAACGCTAATAATTCTCGTTCAACTGAACACAACGACTTCATTCATACACCATTTGATCAGAAAAACTTAAAAAAATTTGCATTCAAATTACAATTACACCGTGTCCAATATATTCTCAAACAAAATAAAACTCTTTTTTTCTTTCAAATCAGTAATCCAGATTTTATTGATAACTTTAACCATTATATTGCAATATAATACTGATCTAACTACAGCATATGTTTTGGAATATCACAGCCTTTAACCTTCTTGACCAGCTCCAGACGTTTTCGAAACCGTCACAGGCGTCACCGCACGACTTCCATCTGCATTTCGTCCCAAATTCGTTTGATTACGGTTTTGAATCGGTTCATATTAGACGCCCTGTGGTCATTTACCTACGAAATAATCCAAGGGATTCAGATCTGGTGAACTGGGACCATTCATTCTTGTCCAAAAAGTCGGTCAAATTTTCTCGGCACCAGCCCTGAACGAGATTTGCAGATGATCACTAGTGATCATAGTGATCATCTCCAAACACCTCTTGTACATATGGCTTGACAACTTTCTCCAAAACTTCCGTTTTACAATATACGGCATTCACTTTAACGCCTTTTTCGATGAAAACCAGTGGTAATTGGCCTCGCTTGCAAATTCCTCCCCAAACCATCACTGAAGCAGCACTTTGGAACCGTGGAATATTCCTATCACTCTCTGGAACAGTTCTCGAAGAGAGAACTCACAATCTGTCGATCTGGACATTGTGGGATTGTTGCCGCGACAAAAGCAGACTTGCTCTTTCGAGTCTTGTCTGCTTGGAAGGTTCCGAAACTCCGTGAACCTTACGTTTCTTGAAAGCTTGGAATCCGAGGTCATTTTGCAGTATATTGTGCATTGACCATCTCGAAACATTCCGATCTGCGATCATTTTACGAGCAGAGCGCTGTGATTTTCGTCGAATCCGTTCCCTGACCACTTTAACAAGTCGTGCATTCCGCACCAGATCTCTTCCGGTCATCCAACGAGGTTCGGTACACAAAATCCCGCTTTACTCCGAGGTTTTTCAAATTTCTGAAAATAACGCCCGGGCGCTAACCTTTTAAAAACGTTCACCACAGCACGAAACTCCTTCATCGCTGGTAAAAGATAAACATCGAATAAAAACAATCGGACATAACCTAAAAGCGTTTGTATAAACAAGGTGCAAAACTACACCAACACATACGTGAAGCATGTTGAGCAGCTGCACGACACCAATGCAAGGAAAAAGTGTATGAGAATATATTGGACACGGTGTAGTACAAATCAGTTTCGTTGCAGAAAACAACGAATAGATTTGTTAGATTTCGAGTTATGATCTTAAATTAATTTTCAGTGTATCGTTCAAACCGCAAAAATCGGTCGACTACGGTGGGCTGGGCATGCCGTTAGAATGTCTGACTACCGCCCAGTTTAAATTTTTTAAATATATTTCAATATAGCGATTGCAAAAAATCACTGTTATGCCAAAAAGCCAACTTATCTTCGTAATGGCTATTATAAAACTCTTTGGTCATTTGGTGACTTTCGTCTAGGCCAATTTGCCATTTAATGCATTCACTGCAGGCAAAATGGTTTAAAAAGCTTTTTCAACTGACCAAAATAAGTTAATTTGATTGAGTCCTAAAACGGCTTTTCAAAACAGCATTTTACGTGTTCATAAAGTCAAAATAAAACCTTTGATAGGAGTAAAAGGAACTTTAGAAGACAAGGTTTTAAGATCGTTGTAAAGAAGCTGTGTAGGTTTTCAAAAATCTCACTAAAAGTTGAAACCTATTGGCACCTCTTGGTACCATAATTAAACCAAATTGATTTCCAGAGGCTATCATAAAACTTTATTTAAGCCTAATATAGCTAGATGGTTGTGGCCATGTTACTTGGGTTTGATCACCCTCAAAATTTCACGAAAACTTTGCGTTTTTTGAGGAAATTTGAACTCCTCCAATTTTTGAAAGCATGAAAGTTCCGCGAAAATGTAGGAAGTTCTTGGAAACTCTGCGTAAATCCTATGAATTTTATTCATTTTAGCGAAATTTTAGCAAAAATATTGTTCGTTATTTAGGATTATTGAAAATTCTATGAACTTCTATCAACAATTCAAAAGCACAAAGAACGCTAACTTAACTTCTCGGAAGTTCTTTGAAAAATCATGTTCTTGGTGGTTTTCCAAATGTTTTCGAAGCAACATCATCTTTTTGAGAGCTCTTTAAGTATTGCTAGTCTTCTGAACAAATACCTTTTTTACGTGACTATTACGGCAGTTCTTTAAAGTTTTCGTTTCTTCTTTCGAATTTAAGAAAATTCTAGAAAACATGAAAGGCTTTCCTAGCAAGTTTAAGCAGTAAAACGTTTTTGTTGCGTTTGAACACTTTAAATCGTTGACTGTTTCATCTCCGCTCTCATTAGCACTGAAACATCATGTGCTCATTCCACCCATATAGTCAATCGAGCCTAAATCGACCAAATGGCCCACTTCACTTATCAATCGTTTGGGTGCCATCGTAGAAACACACACACACCATGGGTCAACAGCCAACCGAAGCATGACTTTGTATGTCCAAACCGCCATTCCACGTACCGAACGCATGGTAGATAATCGCAACTCGACCTACAAAGTGTGGTAAATCGAAATAGTTTAATTCAATTCAATTACCAATCAACAATAAAACAACAACAAAAACCAGCACCCGAACGCGTCAGACTTGGCCCGGGGGATGATGCAACTCGATACAGCGCCGCGCCGCCGACGAGCATTCGGCCAGGCCGGTCAAGTCCGTTTTGGGCTGTTTTGGGTTGCGCTCTGCTTGCTGCGATTTCGATGCTATCGACACTCGGACTCATTCATATGGTTGCCGGGTATGTTTTCCACGATGGTCGGTACGTAGTAGGCACGGAATCTGGTGCAACAACACGCAGGCAGTGTGCCTTGATGTTGGGTTTTTTGATGTTTTGCTTTTTGTCCGGTTACGTAAGAAGGCGCCCATCCGCCCGCCCGCGTGGCTCACCAACTTTGTTTGGATCAAAATTTAAAAGCTCGAGAAATGTAATCAGGCTGAGTAGCTTGAGTGCTACGGAGGGTGAAGGTGTTTTGTTTGGCGCTGCACAAATCTCCGTTTTGAATGCACACCGAACGGAAAACCGCCTTGTTGCGAAAACTGCAGTTGCAGTGGAATGCAATTTTCGAAAGGGAAATCTCGGCTGTTCCCTTAAAAGTACACAAACCACTACGACGTGCAATACTGGTCCAGGACCACTCTCACTTGAACACGGCGTCGCTAAAGTGGAGCAAATCAAGGTCGTTCCGCGACCATATCCAGCATCGTCGCAGTGGACAGTCGTAGTTTGGAGTTTTTCCTCCTCCCTGTCAGCGAATGTTTACTTTTACTCGCTTTCTTCTCGCACTGGCACGCACGCTAGAGTGATCATAGACGGCTGTTGCTCAGAAACGAGTTCCTCTGAACGTAAACAGCCGCACGCACGCGCCCGCTCGAACCGTTAACTACGATTTGGTTGGACCGTGTTGAATTCCTCGCCGTCTCTAGTCATTCCAATTATTGAACCATTTCTCGAAAAGCAATTGAGAAATTCATGCCGCGGGTAGAAGTTTTGCGGAAAAACTCACCCGCACCCTTTTCCGATGAACCACGCGGTGGCGGCGAGGAATGATAGCATTCATCTGCCCCGGCAACAGACAGCAGACAGACGACGACGGCGACCACAACGACGACGTCATGGTGGAGATTTGCAGGGAGAAATTTTCCAACGCGGCGCGCGAGAGCTAGTAGAGATCTTGAAATGTGCGTTTTCTCTTTGGAAAATTTGTTCACTAAAACCACGTGCCGCCGAGTGCGAAGTTGCTGAGCTTCGGCAGCGCTAATTGTCGACCAGCTGTGCGTCAATGTTTCACGGTTGTCAGGCCCAATAGATTTGACCTAGATAGCGAGCTCAGGCTAGTTGGGGATCGATGCTACCGGAGTGATGAATATGCAGTTTTCAAGGTTGAACAAATAAGTTTCTATGTTTTGGTTGGGGCCGAGAGAGGAAAATTTATGTGTTTGAAAAAATCATGCCCAGGAATTTAATGCCACCGCCTAAATCAGGGCAGGGCAAAGTTTCATAATGTGAATTGAAAGAAACAGGGGTAAAAAACCTTAATAATTAGTGCGTTTATTGCGGTTGGTAATTTTAAAATACGTATGGCAAATAGAAAGCTTTTTTTTAAAAAAAAAAAGAAAGTCTCTTAAAAGTGAAAAAAGGTGTTCAAAATTGCTGAAAAATGGTTCAAATTTTCAAGTAATTTTAGAAAAGTTTCAGATTTTTCTTAAATTTCAAGGAGTTAAGAAAAGTTTACAGAAATTGCAATTGTCTTGAAAACCCTGAAGTGTTGTACTCTTCAAGAAGATTAACAAGACAAATATTTCTAAGAAAATTTCCAATTTCCGGTGGGTCCCATCGAAAGCAAACCCAGCAGATGAAGCAACGAAATGGGACAGCGGCCCGTGCTTCGACCTCAACAGGAAGTGTTTCCTGGGTCCCGACTTCCTGCGCTTGCGGAAAGACAAGTGACCTCGTTTCAAGCAGCCAGTGACGTTACTTCCGAAGAGATGCGGTCAGCAATCTTGTATTACTGTTCGTTCGCACTGGTAATAGACTTGAAACCGTATCTCCTCTTGGGATCGGTTACATATCGCAACGGCCTCCGGTTTCTACACAATTCGGCCAAACAGCAGCAGAAGTAGCTATTATCAAGTTCGTGCAACAAGAATCCTATCTAGATAAGGTCACCGCACTGTCGAGCAATTCACCGAACCAGTCTGGACAGGAGCTAATCGGCTAAAAGTTCCAGAGAGCAGGTGCGAAATACGTCATCCCATCATCCTACCGAGGAAACCTCATGTAACGAAGCTCCTGGTGTACCGCTATCATCAAACGCTACCGCCACGGTAATTCGGAAACTGTGGTTAATGAAGTCCGATATCTATACAATATCCCGAGGCTTCGTCTAGTAGCCAAAAAGGTGAGTCGTGACTGCTCTACCTACAAGATCCGTCGAGCTATACCAGCAATTCCACCGATAGCGCAAACTACCAACCGCGCGCCTAGCCCACCACGAACGACCGTTTACTTACACCGGATTGGACTACTTTGGTCCACTTCTGGTGAAGCTTGGTTGCAGACACCAGTCGTGGAAGGGTTGCAGACATTGAAGGGTTGTTGAAGGGTTGCAGACACCAGTCGTGGAGGCTGAATACCTGGTAAACTTCGAACTTAGAGTCCGAGGAGGCAAAGGCACTTACGTCCATTCATTTCTTGATGCTGAATTCTACCGGGTTGAAAAGACACCATAGAGGAGACTTTGCTACGGTTCAGGGGCAGTTCAGCGAACTCGTACGTTGAGGAATCCTGGGGAAGTCTTGTAAGTTAATCCAGCACCAGCTTGATGTTTTTTGGTAGCGCTGGTTGGGAGAATATCTGCTGGTGATCCGTCGGCAATCGAAGTAGTTCGAGGAAACTAGAACGGTACAAGCTGGAGACTTCGTCATGGTAGCTGAACCAACAATGCGAAATGGATGAGAGCGTAGATGAATCAGCCGTACTGTTCCGAACTAGGCTGTTGTGAAGATTGGAGAGTCTTTGGTGCGGTCGGTGTCACGATTGGCGCTGCTTGACCTCCAAAAGTTACGTGAGACTATGGGAATTTCCGGACCATATCAGGGGGAGACTGCCGTCGAAGATAACGGCAAGCTGACAACCCTGTCATCCTCCGACTTGAACGCGTCGCGTTAAGCTGTCAAAGCTGGGGCGTCAAGAAAGAGAAGGAGGCGTCAAGTGAGACGCCCCAGCGTTGTTGACATAATCGGTCCAAATCGAGTCTCATGAGTTGTTACAAAAAAAAAACATTGTCTCTCCGATCAAAGACCACTATCACATTTTGAGATGGCATCCTTAGTGTTTTTTTAACCGATTCAATACGGTTTTTTGTACACCGTATTTCAACATAGTTTATGATGTACATGCTTGATCGAAGTGATAAAATCCATTAAAGAGGGTAACATTTATGAATAAAATGTTTTTACTAAATTGTTCTAGACCTTCCAAACAATACTTTGGTTGAGATCTTAGAGTTCAAAATAATTAACAAGGCTATATACGATTTTTAACCATACTTATGAGTTGAAATAGCTCCACGGGACATCATTAAACTTTAATAAACATGTAACAGTATTTCTATAATACCTTTTGTACTTTAAAGTATCCTTGAATACAAATCTTAACGTTCTACGTGAACAACAAGGCTGTTTGCGATGTCTCCACCGTACTTATGATTTGAACTAGCTCACGGGACATCATAACAATGTAATAGACATCGTTACAGTATTTTTATATCATGCCTAGGATTAATTTAAACAATGCTTGGTTCTGATCTTGGCGTTGTACATGATTAACTATGGCTCTTAATATTGTAATAGACACGTAAGTGTTTCTAGAATATCTACGGTACTCCAAACTATCCTTGATTTCAGTTGCTCGATGTTCTTACATGATCAATAAGGCTATTTACGATGTTTTGCCGTACTCATCTGTTGGAAAAGCTCCATGAAACATCATAACACTGTAATAGACACATTTTAGTATTTATAGAATACCTACGGCACTACAAACTATCCTTGTATACAGATTTTGATGTTCTACATGATCATCAAGGCTATTTACGATGTTTCCACCGTACGTATAAGTTGAAATAGATCCACGGGACATCATAACACTATTAAAGAAATGTTATAGTATTTCTAGAATACCTGTTGTACTGGAAACTATCCTTGAAATCAGATCTTGACGTTCTACATGCTGAACATTTATTTATTTTCATATTTTCGATGGCTCCACCGTACTTATGAGTTGAACTAGCACCACACGGGCATCATATCAGTGTAATAGAAATGTTAGAGTGTTTTTAGAATACCTAGGGTAATCCAAACAATCTTGATCCGCAAGTCTTAACGTTCTACATGATCAACAAGGCTATTAACGATGTTTCTACCGTACTCATGAGTTGAAATAGCCGCACGGAACATCATCATACCTAAGGTAATCCAAACATTACTTAAATAATGATATTATTGTTCCTACGATCAACAAGGCCATTTACGATGCTCTCCACCGTACTTAGCAGTTGAATTAGCCCACGGAACATCATTATATATTACAGTGTTACAGTATTCCTTGAATACCTACAGTACTCCAAACAATCCATGCATACAGATCTTGACGTTCTACATGACCAACAAGGCTCTTGACGATGTCTCCACCGTACTTATGAGTTGAACTAGCCCCGCGGAACATCATGACACTGTAATATACATGTTGCTGTATTTCTAGAATACCTATGATACTGCAAACAATTCTTGAATACAGATCTTAAAGTTCTACATGATCAACAAGGCTATATACGATGTTTTTACCGTACTTATGAGTTGTAATAGCTCCACGGGACATCATAAAACTTTATTAAACATATTACAGTGTTTCTAGTATATCTAAGGTACTCCAAACTATCCTTGAAAAAAGATTTTCATGTTCTTCATGATCAACAAGGCTAATTACAATGTCTCCACCGTACTTATGAGTTGAAATAGGGCCACACGGGACATCATAACACTCTCATAGACATGTTACAGTATTACTAGAATTTCGACGGTACTTAAGCTATCCTTGAGTTCAAATTTTGATGTTCCACTTGATCAAAAACGCGGTTCACGATGTCTCCACTGTACATATGGATAAGAAAAATTTCACGAGATATAATTACATATTTTTAGATGTATGACAGTGTTTTCCGGAATATCAACGATACTCCAAACTATTCTGAACTTCAGATCCTAATATTATACTACATTATCACGAATATTTACGATGTCTCTGCCGTAATCATGCCTGGTGAAGCTTCATCGAACGTCAAAACACCGTTATAGTCGAACATCAAAACACCGTTATAGTTAACATCAAAACACCGTTAATCCAACTATCTTTTGCCTCTATTGGATTTACGGTGTTGAATTGCTGACGTTCTGGTTAATTTTTATCACTTTGATTTGACACATTTTACTCGCTTGTTATTTGCACATTTTGATTGTTGTTTGCGGATATAAGAAGGCGATGCTTTGGCTGTACAACAAATGGGTTATACCTGAAGGCGGGTACTCGTTGTATGACTTGCGATAAATATTTATGTAAAAACTGTTTTGATTCATATCACATGAACTTCGGAAGCATTCAAATAACAAGATTTAAATTCAGCAAAGGTTTGGAGTACCGTAGATATTCTGAAGACTTCAATATAACTATAATTCGATAAAGATTTTTCATTAGGTGCCAGCTGACAAACGTAAAAAATGGCTTCTCGTTGCCCACACAAGCTTCCAATTCCATTGGATAGGTGGAACTCTTCCTCTTCAAAACTGACCTTAGTGGGTTGCTTCGGCGAGTTTTCAATGGCGAGAAATTTACGGAAAGAAGCCGTCCGTTTACTTTTAGAAGCTAGGCCTAGACAAAATCTTTGTCGGATTATGCAATGACACTACTGGACTATCATTTAAGTACGAATGAGACCCCGTAAATCGCCTTGTTTATCATGCAATACATCTAGATCTAAATACAAGAATAGTTTGGAGTGCCGTAGATATTCTGAAAATACTGTAATATGTCTGAAAAAGTTGTTAAGATGTTCCTTGTAGCTTCTACAGCTAAGAAGTACGGCAAAAACACCTCCTCGTCGATCGTGTACAACTTCAAGATCTGACCACAAGGACAGTATGGAAGATCTAGATCATCATTGTGTCCGTAATCATATCTGTTCAATGTTGTTCCAAGTTAAAATAGTCCCTCTCGTGGGTGAAAACTTTCACCTTGTCGAAGGAAGCTATAAACATGCATGTGGGACCAAGAATTTGACCAGAAGTGAAAGTATTCCATGATTCTAGTCATTTTTTCACTGCCACGTCGTAGAACGTTTATTTAAAGGCACTAACATCAGGTGTGATACTGGCCGCAGTTCACCCTTAGACTTCTTACTTTTAATCTAGGGAAAACGACTAAAAGTACACTTTTTGTTTTCATGGCAATTTATGTTGTTGTTTATCCATTAATTATATGGAATAAATAACCAAAATACCTTATTTGCTCATAGTATAATATCTGAATGAAATTGCACCATTTTAGAAAGGGATGAATGTTTTGATCAGGGTAATGGAGCACATAGTCACAGAATAGTGTTACTCAAAACTGCCGATGACAAGCATGTATACGAGAGATAGGACGCGGAGGGCCCGCTTGAGAAACACCATTTGAAGCATGTGATTTGTATCAGTAGTAGTGTTTGATGAGTATTACCTACTTGCAAGGCGGTCAGATTGAGTAGATCCCAATGTGAAGAGTAGGCTAGGAATTTGGGCGTCAGACAACAATTTAAGGACAGTAAATATGCTAGAGTTATAAGAATTAGAGGTTCCGATTAAGCTTGGTTGGAGTACAGTGATGAATTTTTTGGACAAAGAAACGAAGAGTCGTTGTGAAAATATCACCAACCAAGCCACTAAAATCTTCTTTCTCTTCTTTTTTATACTACTAACTCTATACTGGTGGTTTTGCAACCACTATGGGCCCGAGTGGTCGCGAAGTTCAAGCACCGGACGCGGTCTAGGTAGCCAAGAATTGCGGTGAAATGGATCGATAAAAGTACAAAGGACTTCCCAAGCATGGCGTTCATGCAGTTTTGTAAGGAAAAGGATGCAAATACTGTACACAAAAAGAAGTATCATCAGTCCTATATCAGTCAGTATGTAAGAAATCAAACAGAAATCAAATAGCACAGAAATTTGTTAACAACATACATGTTTTCGAAGAGAACTTACGTAAATTAACATAAACGCATTAAACATTTCAGGTCATTTTAAGCAACGAGGCCATCTCGTTCCTAGAGCTCTACAAACCCCTTAATCTCTCCAAGTAGTCCGCACATAGACCAGTTCGCCATTACCCCTTCCTAACTCTCGGCTTTGGATTGACTTGCGCTCTCATTGACCCACCAAACGCTGCAAAATGAAAAATAAAATATTGTTCCAAGTTAAAATACTTGTTTTTGAACAAGTTTGCAGA
>JASCZW010018343.1:0-15573 GCA_034211315.2 Aedes japonicus | reverse complement strand
TTTCTACATGCATTGCTTTAGTTCAGTAATGGGAAGTGAAAAAAAAAAAATAGAAAGTGCAAATGCGTTTGTTTTTGTCCTCCAATTTCTCAATTTTATTTGTTCTTTTTCCGCTTGCTGTGTTCAGTTTCCGCTTGCCTGGATTTTTGTTTTCGGTGAAGGAAGGAAATGCGGCAGGTCAGGGAGTCCTCGCGCTCATTTGAATACAGATCATTATCATTGGTCTCGGTTGGAGATAAATTCGTACGGATGAAACAATTTCAACGTTTGCCAACGAACGGTTTATCGAAGGTGACGGAATAGGCGGAACGACGAACAATGTTTTATTCAACTGGTTGGAATGATTTGTGTTTATTCGTTCGGTATAACTATAACTTCGCGAGCCAGTCTCTTATTCGATATCTTACAGTTTCTTGAATTTCAAAGAAATGTTCACTTTCTTGTTTGTTGTTTTGCCTAAATGTAGTCCTTAAACTAAATCGCTATCGCTAATGGGCAATGAAGGAGGGGTGGTTAGGTAGCTTATACATGAATGGCTACGAATGCTACTCATAAATTATCGCTCGTTAGGTACTAAATTAAAATGTATCGGTTTTGCTTTATTGTTTAGTGATATTATCATGTTCCGATTGTGGTTTGCTCATTTGTATTGCACATTTCACACTTACTTTCCTATTTGTTTGAGCATTTATGCATCTTCTTCAACTCGTTCCTTATACAATTGCTGTTGGATCAGTTCTTTTCACTTTTTTACATTTCAGTTTACTCCTTGCATTGTTTTTGATGGGTAGGTACAATCAGCTGTCATGTTTTGGCATCGTCTCTTGAGAAGGAGAATCCATCCAAGCAATGGTGGATGTAAGAAAGGGGGGGCACCCACAGAATCGTGGTTATTATTAATAAATTTGCTCATAATAATAGCAGATAGTGCGGATGGATAGCTTCGCTAAGTTACGATGGGAAATAGGGGGATAAAAATGTGGGTGGCTGAAGAGGAATTAGCGGTGCAGAAGAGCGGTGCCAAGGTTTGCTCAGTTTTTTTTTTTTCGCTTTGTTTTTGCTGATGTCTGCTATGCCGTGGAGAATTTGCGATGGGAAGGCTTTCCTCGGTCCACTGGATCCAATTTTCTGGTGTTGCTGGAAAAGTAAAAGTTTGCGTTAGTAGGGTTGATAGCTGCTTCGGTCTAATCGCTCATTTGCGGTCTATCAAGAAACATGAAGTGTATTATGGATTTGATGTAAATCCAACGATAAAGTTTACCCAAGATAAAAGAAGAGATGCTCTTAACGTTGGATTGTATACAGTGTTGAGGGAAAATATCGAGTGCGGTATCGGACTCGTTTGAAACTACGCAAAGAACTTCGGCAAGGCGATGGCCTTTCCTGCCTCTCATGTTCAGTATTGCAGTAGAAGGGGTCAAGAAACGTGCGGGCTTTAATAAATCCAGTCAATTCATTTGCTTCGCTGGCGACGTGGATAGAAGAACGTTCGAACCGGTTACAGTCGACTAGGCTAAAACTGGAAGCAGAAAAGGTTCGATAAAGGGTGAATACGTCGAAGACTAAGCATCTACTGATCCAGCAGACCCTAACGCTCGACTATTAGCGAGCAACAAATTTTCCGTGCTACCGGTACAGGAAGTGCCAAAGAAGGTAAAAGTTCCCCCGCTTTTCACCACGTCAAAGGAAATTGCTGCTCTTAGGACTAAGCTTGTAGAAATGAAAATTCAGCCGCTCTTCAAGCTGTGCAGTACCGGTACCAAGATTATGTGCTCGACGGAGGCTGACTACCGTGCTGTTGGTGCTCACCTTGTCATCAAGAAATATGAGTTTTATACTCACGACGCACTAGGAAACAAGCCGCTGAAGGTGATTCTGCGTGGCCTTCCGGAATTCACCCCGGAGGCAATAATTGCTGAGCTGCAAGCGGCGGCTCTGAAACCAGTGAAAGTGTTCCCGATCAGACGTCAACAACAGGAAAATCATCGAGACCAACTCTATCTGGTCCATCTGGAGAAGGGTTCCGTCACGATGGCAGACCTGTTGAAAATACGGGCCCTGTTGAAAATACGGGCCCTGATTGTCGAGTGGGACCGGTATCGCCCGAGAAAGCACGACGTGACGCAGTGTGGCAACTGCCTTGTGTTTGGCCACGGAACTCGAAATTGCCACATGAAACCACGTTGCGGCAAGTGTGCCAGAGCACACACTACCATGGATTGTGCCCCAATGGATGAAGGAACACCACCAAAGTGCGCCAACTGCGGCGTTAATCACGAAGGTAACAACCGAACTCGTCCCAAGCGTGCAGAGTTTCTGGCAATCCGCAAACAGGCGTCCACTAAGTCCCGGCCTGAGCAACGCCGACCGCCACCTCGACTGGATGAAGAAAATTTCCCGACGCTCCGGTACCAGGTGCCAAATCTATTGCCGATCCCATTGAACCATCACCATGCAAACCACCCATCAGCCTCCGTTCAGCATCGATTCGCGGCAGCCGCCACCGCCTCCACGCCGGGCCAATCCGAGTTGCAGTACTTCCACGCAACCACCCGCCGATGGACAGCTCTACGACTCGGAGCAAATGGTCGTGTTTGTCCAAGAGCTCTACCGCCAACTACGTTCCTGCTGGCTCAACAGCTCAAAGCCGCCACATCCGTGACGATGAAATTTATTTCCAAACCAGCACCCTAAATTGGAATGCTTGTTCCATCCGGAACAAAACTATAGAGCTCGGTGACTTCCTTAACAGGAAGGCCATCGACATCGCCATCGTCACCGAGACACACCTCAAGCCGGAACACAGCATCTTCATACCCGGGTACCGGATTGTGCGACTTGATCGTAGCGGCTCCAGTGCACCCTGCGCTACAACATCATTCAGCTGCAGTCCACCGAAGCCATTGGAGTCGAGGTCGAAACTGCCGTCGGCCCTTTTTCCATCATCGCGGCCTATTGTCCCAAGCAAGCCAGCACCGCTAACGAAACAACAACGGCACTACGGAACGACATTCGCAAGCTCACTCGGAGGCAGGGGAAATTTATCATCGCCGGCGCCCTAAATGCGAAACACGAAACCTGGGGAAACACCCGGTGGAATCGGAACGGAATAATTCTGCAGGAAGACCTGGAAGAGGGACATTACAACGTCCTTGGCCCGGATACTCCCACCCGGTTGAGCTGATCCGGGGTCCATTCGACAATCGATATCTTCCTCACCAACATGGGGAACAACATCGCCCAGCCGATCGTACACCTGGAGCTCAGCTCGGACCACTATCCGGTGGTGGCCGAAATTGGCTCCTCGGTCAACCGGCATCGAATCACCAGACGAAACTATGTACCATCGCGCCAGTTGGGAGAGATTCCGACAACACGTTGACGACAGCATCGATTTCGATATGCACCTTGATTCGGTTGATGACATCGAACGGCAGCTGCAGAGCATCGAGCAAGCGATTTCCCAGGCCCGGGAGCAACATGTCCCAGCGATTGATCAGGTGAGCAACTCTGTACCCATTGATAGACCCACTAAAGATTTAATACAATTGCGAACCGCCATTCGAAGGCAATACCAACGCTAAATAGTCACTGTAATCGAGTGACAAAAATTATTAAGGCCAGAATGGTGGACCTTAAGAATAACAATTTTGCCGACAAGATCCGCTCTCTCCCAGATTGTGCAAAGCCGTTCTGGAAGATGACAAAAATTTTGAAAACTAAGTCAAGACCCATTCCACCATCGATCCCACTAGACAGCAATGGCTCTAAGGATCGCTTGATAACTCCTGCAGAAAAGGCTGTTGGGATAGGTCAACACTTCGTCAGCTCCCACAATCTCGGACATAACATCGTCAGTCCACACGAAGCTGCCGTTAGCGCGCTTATTACTAACATCCATATAAGCCCCAACGACTTCACAGAGGAGTTGGAGATCTCAGCTGACGAATTGTTGACTTTTATCAAATACTCAAAGAACATGAAGGCCCCAGGTTTCGATAACATCTTGAACTTGGAGCTCAAACAATTAAGCCCCCAGTTCTATAACCATCTGGCGATGGTTTTCATTGCCTCCGACTTGGCTACTTCCCCTCGTGTTGGAAGTCAGCCAAAGACATCCCCATCCAGAAACCTGGGAAAGATCCTTAATAGGCCCATCAGCCTTCTCTCAGGAGTATTAAAACTATTTGAGAAAGCAATCCACCGTCGGCTTCTCTCGTCTGCAAACGACGAGCAGTTCGGATTCTGACGTGGTCGCTCAACAGTGCACCAACTTAACCAAGTAACCAACATCCTCAAGCGGAACAAGTCTGTTGCGAAATCATCTGCCATGGCACTTCTCGACATCGAGAAGGCCTTTGATAACGTGTGGCACGATGCCCTAGTGTATAAGCTAAAACGCTATAATCTTCCCATCTTCCTGGTGAAGATAATTAAAAATAATCTGCCGGACAGGACATTCCGTGTTTCGCTGCAAGGTGCAGTTTCTGATGCACAGGAAATCTCCGCCGGTGATCCGCAGGGAAGTATACTAGGTCCACTTCTCGGACATACCCCCGCTCCCTGAAAATCAATCTCTGTCGTTGTTCGCCGATGATACCGCAGTCGTCCACAATGGTAGGGTAATAAGAGCGCTTACCACGAAACTGCAGCGAAGTTTGAATGTTCTGTCTGAATACTTCACCAAATGGAAGATCTGTATCCATGCGGCTAAGACCCAGGTCATCCTACTTCCACACTCCAACTCTCCCAAACTTGTTCCGCCTGAGGATTGTAAAATTAGCATAAACAACACAACGGTGGAATGGGCCAAATCAGCGATCTATCTTGGCGTTACAATAGACAGCAGGCTTATTTTCAGGGAACAGGTTGACAAAACTGTCACAAAGTGTAACGTTCTGTTGAAGCTACTGTACCCATTGATCAACAGAAGGTCTACATTATCCCTGAAAAACAAGCTTGCTGTCTACAAGCAAATCATACTTCCAGTCATCGAGTACGGCATGCCAATCTGCGCAAAAACACATCACCTGAAACTTCAGCGTGTTCAAAATAAGTTCGTCAGGATGATCCTGAACACCGCTCCGAAGACAAGAACATCTGAGGTCCACCGTCTGGCCGCGATAAAAATGCTCGACGATCGCTTTAGTGAGTCTATCAATCGGTACAGATCACGCTGCCTGACATCGGATCACCAGATCATTCGGAATCTGGTTCCCCGCCCCTAGGATTTTCCAATTGTAGTTTTAGTTGTAGATTAGGTTGGTTATCAAATTTTAACAAACAATGCCCCAAGGGCTGAACTGTAAAGGTCATTAAAACATCAAACACTTAAAACACATAAAACTCGCAAAACAAAGCTGAAGAGCCCACTCTTTAGAATGTAAATTAATTCATAGGACAAAGATTGGAAATAAAAAACAAATTTAGTAGTCTCGACAGTTTCCGGTTTTAATGAAATTTTGTCCATATGCAAGTTTCTACCCAAGATAACATTTTCATAAAAAAAATCCTAAAATTTCCAGCACTAATTTTCTGTAAAGGCTTAAGTTGAAGATGAATTTTATTTTTTCAAAAAATCATAACATGTGAACGACCTGAAAAAATTGCAGGTCATTAAACCGTTCCTCAAGAAAAAAATACACTGAAACTAAAAAAATGTAAATTCATGCTAAAAAAACATAAAGCACTGTTATTTCCGGAGGCTCCCCTTCGAATTATCTTGAATTTATATCCTAAAGTCTGGTGAAGACTTTAAGACGGTCACTTATTAAGTGTTTTGAATTTTTGAGTTTAAATTTTTATGGATTTTTTGAATTTTGTGGCATCGCGTATTTTCTAATATAACTTTACCAAAAATAGACTCTACGTATTCATTTTTAATAAGTAAAAGCCAGTAAAGCCAAACTCGCAAATGCCTGAATGATAAAGACATTGTCGTCTTAACTTTTCAATGTTGGGACAAAAAATAATGTATCTTTATCATTGTTGCATACTCAACACAATAATGATAAATTGCAGGGCAGAAAAATCAAGACTAAAATGTTTCACAACATCCGACTGTTATTTAGGAAAGAGACATAGCGTTGTATGATTTGTATGCAACAAAATTGGCCCAGAACTACGGTATATCATACTGTATGTATGTATGTATGTATGGTAGCCACCATCCTCTCTAGCCCTTGGCTTGGATGCAGCTCCACTTAATAGCAAGATCAAATTGGGCCACTGATCTCGAATTCGCACTATCGCTGTATGAAGGGCCAAAAACGGAGGGTGGACCCGTAGCAGAGACACTTACACGAAATCCACGGGAAATTAAGAATCTCCTTCCAACGATATGATCCAACAAATCGAATAACACAATTCGCAATACTCATTAAGCTTTCTACAGGATGGCTTGTTAAGAAGGGCGCGTCACTCTCCCTGAAACTGTTGGAGTAGAATTCGCAGCACCACACTCGAATCGGTAGGATGAGAAATGATACTGTTTGTTCCCTCCTAGACTCAGGCAGTCAATCAAACCATCGTCCAGTTTCAGCTTGAATGATACCCTGTTGCTCCCTCCCAACCCATTATTTATTATATTTATATAAATATAGATGTAATGTAATAATAATATGTTATATATGAATATATAGTAGTGCAAAAATTATATAAGGATATTTAGTTAAAATATGTAATAGTTGGAGTTCACGAACCTATGATAACCATGTTAAAATAAATTAATTAACCTGCTGAAATAATAATATTAAGGCAATAATAATAATATGCAGCTTCGTACCACTTTGTATCACTGATGGGTGACTGTATCTCTGGAATGTGAAGGTCATCTTGTTATTCATTGAGGTATAAATATCAATAAAGCATTCAATTGTATATAAACCATAATATTATATTATTACGTATTTAATCATGACATATAGATATATAACCTTCTGGAATGAAGAGCATTTATTAATTTTGATTATTATTTGATATAATTTAATAAAATAATTATACCGGCCGGATCACCAATCTGAAGCAATTAAAATTTTATTAATTATTTTATTACTTCTTCCATAATATTATATTTATGATATGCAATTAATAATGATGAACAGCTGCCTCTGAACCGCTCAAATAGTAGTTGATGATCGTGTACTGAAATGTTAAGGTCATATTACGCCATTTAATGGAAAATATAATGAAGGAATTAAAGGTTGAGTGGTCGAGAGAGTCGTCAACATTTCTATTAATGAAAATATGCTAGAGCTTGTAAAAACATGCATCATATAATAACACATACTAGTATCTACGCATCTATATATACATCCATTGCTACTTTCGAGAAGGCAACTCCGACGGTGCTAGATACAGCTGAAAATTGATCCCCATTCTTACTGCTGCTTCTACCAGGAGATGATCATCCTATAACCGCAAGACCTGCTCTCTAAACTGTATGGTACCTGAGAGAAATTTACCTTTCTGGCGTAATAAATGTAGATCATATTGAAACTAAATAAAACATAAAACATTTAAATATACATGAATCAATAAAAATATGTATGTATTCTTGAAATATGGATAATAAAATACAAACATATTCAGCAGAATTGAGCATTTATTAATTTTAATAAAATCCAATGATCTAAATTCAGTAGCGTCTCGTCCATATGTGCATCCTCGTGCACTGCACAGTCTAAAAATTGTATATTTCATGTATTATCAAATTCATCAATTTAATACTCCGTTAATACTCGCAGACTGGGCATTTCAAATGGTGCACCAGATCCTGTATATACCACACGTGGATCGTTTGTAGATGTTTTTTTTCCTATAACTTGATTGCCGATGAGTTAGTGTCTGTTTTGTGCACTTTGTGGTCTGCACAGAGTAGTTTTACTCAATGGCTAGTTGCAATTTTATTTTGTTGTTTCGGGACATTGACAAGGTACTTTTTGTGGCATATCACAAGAGACTAGGCAAAGGAGGAACTATGGAGCAAGATATTGTTGTCAAAATTGACCTCCGGGTCTCGAAAGAAAGTGCAAAACCGGTTAATTTTCTCACGAGACGCCACTGTCTAAATTAATATAAAAACATCTTAAGATACAATTCAATAAAATATCTGTAATATCTGGAATCCACTTTCTTGTAACCTTGAAGTAATGAAATTTAATTATTTTTATTTATTGTTTTCATGCACAATTTGCATGCAAATGCAAATTCAAATGCAAATTTAGATCATGATTGCATATTATTATAATCATATTACGGTATATCATACTGTGCCATAAAAATGGAATTAAAATCTTGGGAAGAGCAAAGGGTGATGACCAATTGGATGGTCACCACAAAGTGTTCTCAAGCGAAAAGGTTTATAATTCCAAATGTTACAATTAGTAAAAAGCTTCTGGAGCTCAATAAGAGAGTTCTTTGTACCTATTCTGGCATAGTAACCGGACATTGCCCGAGTAGATATCATTTGAAAAACATTGGCCTGGTTCAGCATGATATCTGTCGTTTCTGTAACATGGAACGTGAAACCTCGGAGCATCTGCTTTGCAGTTGTGATGCTTTGTACAAGAGATCAAATCGCCTCTCGAGGTAAGCAAAACGCACTAAAGATGAAGAAGTGGTGACTGTGAGAATGTCAAAACATTACCAAAAGTTGTAATTGTATTTTTCGGCAACACAGAGCTACGATATGTAATCAACCATGGTTATCGAATATTTTGCGAGTTCAACTGACAAAATGAGATAATCTGAGGTGTTCTAGGTCATCCAAATTATTCTTGAGTTAAAAACCTAGAATCTACAATTGTATATATACATTTTTCGACTGTCTAAAGTTGTGATATGTATACAACCATGTACATTGAACCTTCTGAAAAGTCAAAAGATATTATGGGACAAACTAGGTCATTCTAAATTCGCCTTGCAGCTGAAAAAGCTACTGTTACACTGGGGCGACCCCGGCGTAGTGGTTAACATCCATACTTCTCACGCCAAAGTCACGAGTTTGAATCTCATTCATTCCCGAACATGTTACGAAAATACTCGATAAAAAAATGCTATAGTTACGACTTGTCAGGGTTCTGCCAAATCGCACCAAGCCAAATCATCAGTTTTGTCTGACATATTCAAACAGAACTTTCAAATTTGAATATGAACTAGATAAGTGGTTCTTGAAGTTTGTAACCAATAACCAATTTAAGGGATGCACCTCCATAATGCACCGAAAAAAAATATTCGGGTGGGACTGGAATGGGATCAGTTACTGTTCTGAACTGCATAATAGTTTGGATGACCTAGAACACTACCCGAAGATCCAGTGAGCATGGATGAATACCTATCGTTAATATGTATAGCCTGAAAAGCTACAGTTAAAATTTCAGATCCTAATTTTTGAGCTCCAGTACTGTATGGCTGATATAGAACATCCCAGATCATTTCATAATATCTGCTGACCTTCCAGAAGACTCCAGATAAACATATCGTAACTATGTATAGCCGCGTGCGAAAAGCTACAGGTAATATTATAAATCCTAAGTTCAGTACTCCAGGACAGGTTGGATGACTTAGAACATTCCAGATTATCTCATAAAGTAGGTTGCTCTTCCATGAGATTCAATGAACATAGTTGAGTATCAGAGATCGAAATTCTCCCTCAGCTGGGTGAAAGCCATACTCTCTCTCTCAAGCAGGTTGTCGATGAGTAGCGAACCGTTCACATTTTCATCTCTCCTTTCTCGCCGATAATTCATCATCCTCTCTCTTGCATATGCAAAAGTATCTCTCTCTTAAAATTCAACGAAAATATTTTCTCATGTCACATTTTGCACTGAAAACATGCTACCAAGATCGTATACGAGGAGCAAAAAACGAGGAGTCACAACATGAAGAAAAGTTTTTTTTATCGAATAAAAATGTCAGAATAAAACAAGCATGAAGACTGTTGCATTTTCATGTATCAAAAAGTGAGTGAAAAATAATTATCGGCATCTAAGATTCACTGAAAAGAAACGATTTATCAGCTACTCAGGCTCTCCGAAAATTATAAATCACCGTTGCATTTCTCGCGAAAACTACTGTGAGCGTATAATAGTCTCTCGATTCTCATATTCTCGCCTGTTTCTCCAAGCGGGTGAAAAAGGACGTTTCTCTTCTCAAGTAAAGGGCGATACGGTCAAAATTTGGTCAATATCAACTTGACGTATTTCTTTCAATTTTGCATTTAAAAAACCTGAACACCCCTCATTTTGAAGGTGTGTGTGTGTAGAATGTTGCTCCTATTTTGATTTTGGAATTCACTCTTCAGTTGTTAAAATGCCGTCCAAGCAAGAAGAGCAGCGTATCAAAATTTTGCTCGCGAATCGCGAAAATCCGAGCTACTCGCACGCAAAGTTGGCAAAATCGCTAAAAGTTGCCAAATCAACCGTTACAAATGTAATTAAAGTGTTTGGGGAATGTTTGTCGACAGCCAGGAACATATGCCAGGAGCCAGGAGATGCCGCAAATAAGCTGGGTGTATCGTCTACAACCGTGCATCGAGCCAAAAAACGAGCCGGACTATCGACTTACAAGAAGGTAGTGACTCCAAATCGCGATGATAAACAAAATACGACGGCCAAAGCGCGATCCCGGAGGCTGTACACGACGATGCTGACGAAGTTTGACTGCGTGGTAATGGACGACGAAACCTACGTCAAAGCCGACTACAAGCAGCTTCCGGGACAGGAGTTTTATACGGCAAAAGGAAGGGGAAAGGTAGCAGATATTTTCAAGCACACGAAACTGTCAAAGTTCGCAAAGAAATATCTGGTTTGGCAAGCCATCTGTACCTGTGGCTTGAAAAGCAGCATTTTCATAGCTTCCGGGACTGTCAACCAAGAAATTTACGTGAAAGAGTGTTTGAATAAACGTCTGCTGCCTTTCCTGAAGAAACACGGTTCTTCCGTACTGTTTTGGCTGGATTTGGCATCTTGCCATTACGGTAAAAAGGCCATGGAGTGGTACGCCGCCAACAACGTGCAGGTGGTTCCCAAGGACAAGAACTCTCCCAACACGCCAGAGCTCCGCCCAATTGAGAAATACTGGGCTATTGTCAAGCGGAACCTAAAGAAGACCAAAAAAAACTGCTAAGGACGAGCAGCAGTTCAAGGCAAACTGGCTTTCTGCGGCGAAGAAGGTGGACAAGGTGGCTGTACAAAATCTGATGGCAGGGGTCAAGCGTAAGGCCCGGCAATTCGGATTTGGAAAAGCGGAAGCCTAACTGAATATTTTTCCTGAATTTTATACTAATTGAACTTGAAAAAGAAATTTAATTTGATTTTTTAAATAAACGATTTCACCATTTACACGCGTTTTCCCTTGACCAAATTTTGACCGTATTACCCTTTAGGCGAAAATTTCGGTCTCTGTTGAACATATATCATACATCAGACCACCTTGAACATCAGAAAAAGCTACAGTTTCAATTGTAGATCCTCAGTCATGAACTAATGAACAGTCTGGTATGACCCAGAACATCCCAGATTTCATCATAATGTCGGTTTAACCAACCAGGAGATCAATTGAGCATGGTTCCTATCGTAATCTTGTATGATGATGATGTATGATATGTACTACCACCCATTGTAGCACGGAAACTAAGTCCGACAGCAATGGCTCTCCTAATTATGCCATTGTATGAAGGTCCAAAGAGGGGTTTTGTGGATCGATAGGCAACATCACGTATACGTTTCCACAGGGATATAAATATTCTCCTTCCAACAACAAGATCGAACAATTGATCAAAAGAGCAAGCTATCTAACATGAGAATGCCCCAATGGGCGGGGAGAAGAGCCAGGCCTCTATTCACAAACTGTTAGCGATGGGGAGTTGGTATTCCCACTCTCTCCATCCAGAGTGCTTCAATCGGGTGCCCTGATGGTCCCTCCCATTCCCATGAAATATTTATATAACAGTGTGTATATTTATGTAAATGAAAAATACTACAAGCATTCGTATCTATTATATATGATCTTCATTCGGATGATTCTGAAATGCAAGAAATGTTGAAAATTGTTAATGTGTAGAGTTCTATGGGTCCACGCTTATGCACGTTTTCGTTCATTTTCAGTGATATCAGCAATTCACCGAAAAAGTGATATGAGGTATTCTGAAAAAGTTGGTCAAATCTATTGAAATTTTACTGAACTAACATTAATACATTTTGATTTACTGTTACCATGGTCACTATTTGCTGCTTGATGTTGATTTTATAACACCAATCCACTTTCATTTTTGCTGACCCTGGTAAAAAGTCATTTTTTGCGTGACATAATTAATGGACGTTCCCTTTTTCTTTCTACACTCAAAAAATCGACATTTTCACATTTCCACATTTCCACGCTAAATTTCACGTAACTTTCACCTGAACACGTAACCAAATCTTCTTCAGAAAAATCAGGTGAACAATACGTGCCAGTGAATTGTGCGTGAAAAATCACGTAACATTTATGTGATTTTCACGTAGAATGTGGAGTTGTGTTGAAATCACGTAGCACTTACGTGAACTCCTCGTGGTTATGACTGGTTTTGGTAGTGGATGAAAATTACGTGCGTTTCACGTGGAAACAACGTGACGAAGCCAGCACTGTTGTGTTTCGATCTGTACGAAAGGATCCCTCGAAAATTTTATAACGGCGCTGTAATAAATGAAACAGAGCGAGACCGGAGAGAAACTCTCAATGTTAGATTCGACCTAATGAAAAAAAAGGAACCCCGAGAATTCATCCGTTAAATATCCGGCATTGCTTAGTCTCCCATACCACAACCAGCCGGACTGTGGCGGGAGAGCAAATCCTCGTTCGAACCGGCAGCGTGAAGCTGCTTGCGAACACTGAACCAATTTCGTTCGCCCGCGACTATATACTAGCGTTGATAGCATAGCCTAGAAAGAAGGGAGTCACAAAAATGCAGAACGAAGCAAATTTAATAATAGGGGACGGGCCACAATTGAAAAATCAGCAACCGGCAACAAAGCAAACTTATTTTGATGAAGAAGACTTTTGCTACCCGTTTCCTACGACCGTGTTAGGGAAAACAAATTTTTCGATCTGTATGCAAATTTGTATGGCAGCAAAAGTAGGTCAGTTGGAATTGAAAAATTGAACTACTTCTACTAATGGAACTTCTTTCATATTTCAATGCGAAAAATTGGTGAATTTTTCTGATCAAATGGCGTAGGAATGAAGTCATTCTGTTTAGTCGAACGAGAGGTATAAGCGTTCAAAAACCTTTCACTTTTGCGTAGCGCTCTCATTTTAAAAAAAATTGAAATTTCACCCGCTCTAGAAAAGAGAAACGTAGTCCTACGTTAAAACCCACAATATTTTTTTTGATCTTAGTTGCCAACAATACGTTCGCAACATTTTATTGTTGGGACGAACACATCCCAAGGAACATTGTTGGTTTATCATGGTTTTATCATTCAAGTCTAATCCATGCTCTTCAAATTGTATGACAAAATTTTCGTTCATGATTTTTTGAAGAAAAATTGATTGCTTGAATTGAAACGGAACCGAATTTAAATCATACTTGTCAACCTGGTGTTGGTCACTTCCATTGTTAAGCAGCTCAGAGAAGATAATGTTTTTGATTTATGTTGTTTGCTATAGTCCCATTTTGTTTTAGTGACACCTATTGTGAGACACCCTGTATACTTGCTTTAATCCTTTCGCCACGACCACGCCCTAGTAGCGCACTTGTTGCCATTCGGTTGAGATAACATAATTTTGACTTGCTAAGTCATAATCAAGTTACTACAACTAATTCTGACAGTAATGCGTTACTTGGGCGAGTTCCTCGTTGGTGGCTTGCATATTTTCGGTGAGCTCTCCTTCAACTTCATTGTAAATTGTAGGTGGCCACGTCATTAGATCGTGTTTCCGGAAAAGCCTTCAGCTTGGCTGGACACCTTTCAGCTTGCATTTGTGAATCAAATCAGTAGCAGGTTAAAATGCGAAAATGTTTGAGCTTCAATATTGGGTGGGTTTGTTTAACAATTGACCTATTTCTGTTGACAGTGTAGTTGTTTTCCTTTAATTTCAAGTGCTACATCAGAACATTGAAATTGCTTTATTGCAAATTTGGAAAAACGTACGCCATAGAAGTGATTACGAGTTAGCAGCGTGCACAGAAGACGCCAAAAGACATTGAAAAGATTCTAAAACACGAAATTATTGCGACACATTCAACAGGGCATAACTTTTTTACCATTGGGTAAAAATCAACCAAATTTTGCACACTTTCTCATTGATGTGTATTGTTGACATGCTGTCAAACTCGAAGTCGTGTTTTTCGATTCAACTAAAATAGAGGTGAACCAACGCGAGTCGATAGAACAAATTCTTTCCAAACACCTGGAATTTCCTGACCTGACGCACCGGCAGTGGGGAAAATTGTTGAACATTCACCATTCAACCGTCTCCAGAGTGTTGAAGCGGTTCCAGGAGCGGTTGACGTTGGACCACGGCAAAGGAGCTGGAAGAAAACCGGGACCGGAGAACAAAAAGACGGAGGGAAAGGTGAAGCGGATGATTAAAGCAAATCCCAACGTCTCAAGCCGTGATTTGGCTAAAAAGATCGGCATGTCGCAGAGCTACGTCCAGAATGCAAAGAAGAGAGCTGGACTACATACATACAAGGTACAGAACTTCCCAAACCGCGATGAGCGGCAACAATCGACGGCTAAAACTCGGGCACGGAAGCTCTACGAGAAGATGCTGACAAAATATGGCTGCTGTGTGATGGACGACGAAACGTATTTAAAAGCCGATTTTAAGCAATTTCCGGGGTTGGAGTTATTCACCGGCAAGAGCAAGTTCTATATGGACGACAAATTTAAGAAGAAGAAAATGTCGAAGTTCGCCTCCAAATATCTCGTTTGGCAGGCCATCTGCTCTTGCGGACTGAGGAGTGAGCCTTTCGTGACAAAGGGCACAGTAAATGGCGAGATCTACAAATCTGAGTGCCTCGAGAAGCGCCTTTTGCCGTTCTTGCAGCAGCACGACGAAGCTCCGCTATTTTGGCCAGATTTGGCATCATGCCACTATTCTAAAAGTGTCCTGGAGTGGTATGAGGCCAATTCTGTCCATTTTGTTCCAAAGGACATGAATCCGCCAAACTGTCCGGAGCTGCGCCCGGTGGAGCAGTACTGGGCAATGATGAAGCGGGAACTTCGGAAGAGCAAGAAGACAGTCAAAGACGAGAAGGACATGTTAAGAAAATGGAAAAAAAAACTGAGAAACTGGTACCGGATGACACTGTAAAGACTTTGATGGAGGGCATCAAGCGAAAATGCGTTTAATTTTACACTCAAGGCTCCATTGATTAACTTTTCTTTTGATTTTTGAAGTAAATATATGTATAAAACTACCCTAAAATTTTGGTTTGATTCTAAACATTATAAGAAAATTGGCATGACATTTTCGGTGTCGCAATAATTTCGTGTTCGCCCTTTACAACATAGTCCTAAACAGCGGAAGTCGGGAAGTAAAGGTCCGCAGTACGCCAAACGAGATCAAATCGGCCTGTGCACAGCT
>JASCZW010018342.1:0-15582 GCA_034211315.2 Aedes japonicus | reverse complement strand
AACCAATTTCAAATCGCTAGTTGCACATTGATTGTTGCCTCTACTATAGCTTTCGAGTACTCTCCGCTGATACACACTACGTCGCACTGCCGTATAACAGCACAGATTTTGATGAGTTGAGTCATCTGTTTTGATCTTCATACATTTCGTAGACACCCGTAATAAGGACCCTAGCCTTCTAGGTTCGTGCACATAGGTCGGTCTTGGTTTTGTCGTCTAACGCTATCTGGCTGCCAAGATATTAGAATTAGTCGACTTTCTCCACAGCCTGCTTCGCTACTGAGAAGTTGGAAGGGTTGTTCGTATAGATATCCAACGAGCTAGTCATGTTGACATGTATGGAGAGACCCGAGGTTGGACCCACCGCAGAGGAGCTTTAGGCGAGATCGTTGATCTTACTCTGCAAATCAAAGTGAAATAGAAGTCGTTGATGTGCTCCAGTGATAGGCTGCCACTCGGTTCGGTACACAGTCAACACCATTTCCCATAGTCTCGTCGGTTACGTTGTGGAACAGTAGCCGTGATTGTATATATTCATGCCTCACGCCGGCGACTATCCGTATAGCGTCGGACATGGCTCCGTTATCAAGGTCCGATGAGGTTGATCATTTTATCCACCAATTTTCGTGATTGAGTATGTATTTTTTGTAGTCAATGAATACCAAATAGACTCGTGGAATTCGTTGACCTGTTCCGGGATTATTCGGTGAGTGACAAAATGATCTGCACAAGATCTTCCGGCACGGAATCCTACCTGCCGCCGTTGGAGATTTGCGTGATTCTGCTGCTGTATCCGATTCAGATAACATTGGACCGAACTTGCAGAACAATACACAAGCTAAGCTTTGAGCATCTTTGCTGATATGCGATCGACTCCGGTAGCCTTATTGCATTTCATAATTCGGATAGCTGCTTCGATCTTCTGTAGTGATAGGGCTTTGGAGTTGACACGAATGATGCGCCGCAAAAGTTTATGGTTAGTTAGATGTCGTAATTTGAAGAACTTGTGAGCGAACGATTCAGCTGGCCAGTTGGTTCGGTTAGTAACTGTCCAGTCGCGTCTTTCACTGGCATCTTTAGGCTCACCCTTGCTCCACTCAGCCACTGTGGGATATCGTAGACGAAAAGGATGTCGCCAGTTATTGACAAATCAAGACAAAATGCTAAAAACTCATTTTTACCATTATTATCGTAATGCTGCAATCATCATTCCAGGATCGCAGCAAGCCATGCTTTGAAACTGACGTGTTTTGTTTTTGCTGCATCGTTTTCGCGATGAAAAAACAAACAATAATTCGTAATTTAAGTTTAATTAACAGTGAAATCATAAAATATCCGCGTGCTTCGTGTAAGACGTAGTGAATACAATTGATTCTCCCGAAATGTGCGGAGTGTTGGTAGTATTTCCACATTTTTTGTTTTTTTGCGTGCTTCGCCCTGCACCCGGAAGAAGAGTTACATCAGCTTAGTATTGTTTATATGTGGTAGTATTGTGACCTCCGGACATAAATGATTAAGTTTGAGTGTTTGTCCGCTTTGTTGCTGCAGTGAATCGATGATTATAAGCACTTCTGAAGTTCGATATAGAGTCGCCTCATAGCGAAGACAACGCGCATGCGTGCGTGAAAGGCTGCCACATAATTTCAGATGCGTTCACCACGGTTTGGCAACGTTAATTTTTGCGCTTATTTTGTCGCGAGTGCATGAAATCAATAACGAATCAATGTCGAGAATTTTTATGTTTACGAATGAACAAGCGAATGCAATTAAGGAAGCGGCCATGGGTGAGATCTACCTGATTATAACAATATAACAATAACCTGATTTTAAGCAAATACTAAATACGTGCCAGGTTTGGAAAATTTAACATTTCCAAATCTGGAAGTGTGTTGCAGTGCCCTTATCCAAATGATATCGGTAATATTTACATGCGGGGCTTATTGTATGTGAAAGTAACCTCGGAATGGGCGTGACTCTCCAGACATTCTGAAATGGGTTGCTGGATCTGCAGTAGAGCTATCACTTTCTAGCTCGGATTAAAGCTGCTTCCAATGGTCACTTGAGGGGTCACAATGGTCACAATGGAGGGATTGTTGTAAACAGATTTCTTCCATAATACCATTGCCGGCCAATGAGTGTAAGATGGTCCACCCCCCCCCGCACACAAACCCACAAACACCCCCCCCCCACACACACACACAATGCTGCAATCATCATTCCACTTTTGTTTACGTTCTGCATGTTCGCCCTAATCGCAAATTGATCCGGAATTTTCATCAGTTAGTTGCATTATTCACTTCTTCAGGGAAGCCAGATACTTTTTGAAAAAATCTGTATCAATCTCATGAAAATGTCTGTATTTATCTGTATTTAAGGTTTTAAGGTACTTCAATGGAAAAAAAATGTTGAAAATTGCTAACTATCAATGCTGACCAACGAGAGAGGTGAGATTATGTTTTGTAAACATCGCATAGACAAAAATCTAACGCAAAATAGATTGCAATTTCAAGTATTATATTTAAAGGTCAACTTTCTTTTCACTGCCATACATATGTCGTTTTTCAATCACAAAATATTTTGATCTTTCGGATTCGATGGTTTGAAAAATTCTAGGCATATCGTTTATTATCATTATTCATGAAGAAACAACTCGCCTTCACTTCAATACTACAAACTTAATTGATTCCAAAGGCACGAGGAACTTAAATGTTGCTGCACATGTCGCTTCTGAAAAGACATTTCAAATTAGATGAAATTTCAACCACTCCGTTTTTCTTTTTCTGTGATCTAACGAACCCTTTGGCCGACAAAATACCTTTTATGGTTTATGTGGCAGTGCGATTGCGAGCATTGGTTTTGTGGATATTCCAATTTGTAATAATTCGCTCGACAGCGGCCGTCGAATGTGGTACAGCCAATATTGCTGGAATGAACTGTCGTAGATACACAGATAAAAAGAAACACTGAATTTTCTGCGTTATCTAATGCACATAAAGGGAATGCTAAATTTGGCACAAAATAATGGGATATTTAATGTAAATTTAAGCCAGATAACGCCTGAATCAAGCCTGTTGTATGAAAGATTTCTAACAATATCGTTGTTTACGCTCCTTTGGCTTAGAATTACACGAGGGGACATTTTCCGCTCTTGTTAAAATTATTTTTTTCTGTGTACGGAAAGACTCAGTCGCCACTACAACGACGTAAGGATAAGCAGTTGTTCCCCAAATTCTTCCCAATGCAGATTTTCTGGAAAATCCGCCACTGAAAATCTCAATTCCCGGAGCTCGTCGTCGATTGGTTGAACTGATGTATCATCAATAATGTTCTCAAATCGTTTGATAAGTTGACAAATTAGTTTGATGGCCTTTTGTCCTAATATTGACAGAATCAATTAAAGCTAAAGGCTCAAACGCAATTTGGACGGAAACAAAACGGAAACGGCAAGTTCGAAAGTCGTCGCAATTAACGTCGATACGTCCAATCGGAATCAATTAGGACTTAATCATTTTCATATCCGACAAGCAGGTTTATTCAGATTGGGCTCTTCCGCTGCCGTTGCCGTTTCACTTCCACTATCACTGCTTTCGAGCCTTAAATTGTTGGGGGTATCGTCGGTCAGTTCTTTATTTTTATTTGTATACAGCAGCATATATAGAAATTCATCATGTCTAGTTAAAATTGATGCAACTACTCCATGCTTAACTTGTCACTTCTAGTGTATTCGTTGATCGAGGTCCGCACTTCGACACCTTCGTACAGTTTTTCCAACTCGCAAAAAATATTGGGGAACCGGTCCACAAAGCCAGGGTTCGTCAATTCCTTTTAATATCCTGGTTTCCAGACTACCATATGTCGAAAATATCAATTAACTAGTTTCTGTTTTCAGCTAGTACACCATTGGCTTTTCAGATTGAAAAAATGATTTAATCCCTCTCGTGGGTCAAATTTTCCACCTTGTCGACGGTGAGAGGCCTTATCTCATGCTATAAACACGCATGACCAAGAATTTGACCAGTAGTGAAAATATCACATATTCTAGTCATTTTTTCACTGCCACGTCGTAGAACGTTTAGATAAAGGCACTAACATCAGGTGTGATACTGGCGGGTTATGCCGCAATTCACTATTAGACTTCTTACTTTCAATCTAGGGAAAACGACTAAAAGTACACTTTTCATTTCCGTGGCAACTTATGTTGTTGTTTATCCAATTGTTTTATGGATTGAATATTACCAAAATACCTGGTTTGCTAATGGTATAATAAGTCATTGTAATTGCAATATCTTCGATAAGGGTAAATGTTTTTTTTTTTTTATATATATAAGTATCATTTATTTGTACAGGCTCAATCGAATCAACTTTACAGAGCCAAATTTTCATGTTTTTATACATCATTTATCTTAAAACTAAAGTTAGGGGATAAAACCGATTACTCGCGGCCGTCTCGAGGTTAATAGGAATTACAAATTACGGATGGGAAAGAGGGTGGGAATTTAAAGTATGGTTTACCTAACACATTAAATTTAAATTCTAAATTATTGAAACATTTATAACTATACAATTTATGGTTTTCTTTTGACTTGAACATGTTTTGAAAAAGAAAAAAAAACACATGCACATACACAGATAAAAAAAACTTAAAATAAACATACAGGTTAAACTAACTACAATCTAAGACTAATGTTAGTCAAAAACACATAAATGAGTTTCATGTACTCCAAATCACGTACAGCCAAAATATCTCGAATTGGCATATTGGGTTGTCTACCTCGAGCCCGAAGGGAATCATAAAGCTCAGATCTGACTCCAGAATGCTCAGCACAAGACCACATAACGTGATCTGCGTCCTGATAGCCTTGTCCACACTCACAGAGATTGCTGTCGCTCAGCCCAACCCGGTATAAATGAGCGTTCAAAGAATAATGATTGGACATGAGGCGAGACATGACACGAATGAAGTCTCGACCCACATCCATTCCGCTAAACCACGATTTCTTCGACACCTTTGGGATGATAGAATGTTGCCATCGCCCCAAATCTCCTTTACTCCATTTATACTGCCAGCTGACGAGTGACTGTTGACGAAAAATAGTAAAAAATTCGTTGAAGGCGATTTGTCGATCATAAATATCGCCTTCCATAGTTGCCCACCTTTGCAAGCGAGTCCGCTTTCTCATTGCCCGGAATTGAACAATGAGATGGGACCCATACAAAGGTGATGATAAAATAACGCGAAGATAAAGCACTTAGAAGCTCCTGTATTTTCATGAGAAAATACGAGGAGTGCTTTACCGGCCTCAATGAGCGAATAGCCTCTATAGAACTGAGACTATCCGTGAAAATGAAGTACTGATCCGGTGTTAGTGAGGCAACAATTTCTAGCGTAAAATGTATTGCCGCTAATTCAGCGACATATACGGAACAAGGAGCTTGAAGTTTACGGTTGGCGCTATAAATTTCATTAAATATTCCAAAGCCTGCTGACTCCTCTATCAATGATCCGTCAGTGAAAAACGATTTAGTGGAATCAACTTGGCCAAACTTTGCAGCAAATATCACAGGAGCAATCATAGGACGATGATGCTCTGGGATTCCACGAAGCTCCTGCTTCATGGATAAATCAAAATGAACCGAATTGTCCGAAATCGAAAAAAGCAAACACGGTTGGAAATGTTCGGCGAAGGGCTGACATCCTGTGTTATGTACAAATGGTACAAAGTCATGAAGCGCGTTTGGGGATTCAACTCAAGAAGCTTCTCAAAATTTTCGATCACCTGGGGTTCATAACTTCACACCTGGTGAGGAGCCGGAGAGATAATTCTGAAAACCGATCCGAGAGTGGCAACATGCCAGCCAGCACTTCAAGACTCATGGTGTGAGTCGAGTGCATGCAACCTAACGCGATACGAAGACACCGATACTGAATACGTTCCAGTTTAATGAAGTGCGACCGAGCCGCTGACTGAAAACAAAAACTACCGTATTCCATAACCGACAAAACCGTTGTCCGGTACAACGTTAGAAGATCTTGTGGATGAGCTCCCCACCAGGTCCCGGTAATTGTGCAGAGAAAGTTGATCCTTGGCTGGCACTTTCGCCACATACTCAATATGGGATCTCCAGGTGCACTTTGAATCGAACCCCCTTTATGTCCAAGAATACAGAAGCCATTTGCTCTTTTTTAGCAAAAGCTAACTGAATATCTGTGGAAAGCAACGCGAGACAGTCGTTCGTTCCCTTACCCCTACGGAAACCATATTGAGTATCTGAAAGCAGGTTGTTCGTCTCAACCCATTTGTCCAGACGGAAAAGGATCATTTTCTCCAACAACTTTCGAATACAGGATAACATCGCGATGGGTCGATAGGAGTTGTGGTCGGACGCGGGTTTACCAGGTTTTGAATGGCAATAACTCTCACCCGTCTCCAATCATCCGGTACAATGTTGAGTTCCAAAAACTGATTAAACAAGTTCAACATGCGCCTCTTCGCGACGTCTGGGAGGTTCTTAAGCAAGTTGAACTTGATCCTATCAGCCCCTGGAGCCGTATTGCCACACGAAAGGAGTGCGAGAGAACTCTACCATTGAAAAGGGTTGGCTAATCTCATCTATCGAATTCGTGTTTTCGCGAGGAATCATCCGTGCCGGCACAGAATCTGGACAAACTTTTCGAGCAGAATTTGAGGATCCATTGGTCCGAGTACTCTTCGCTCTCGTTGTTCGTAGTTCGGTTACGCAACCTTCGCGCCGTGTTCCAAAGAGTACTCATGGACGTTTCGCGCGATAGCCCGTTCACGAATGTTCGCCAGTAACCGCGTTTCTTGGCCTTGATGAGGCTCTTAAGTTCGCGTTCGAGAGCCGTGTATACTTCGAAGTGCTCAGGTGTTCCACGTTTACGGAAAACTTTAAACGCGTCGGACTTTTTACGGTAAACCTCGGTGCATTGCTGATCCCACCATGGAGAAGGAGGTTTCCTGCGAAATTACGTTCCTGGAACTGGTCGAGTTTGAGCTTGAAGCGCGCTGTCTAAGATCAGGTTGGAGAGGAAGTTATATTCTTCCAGCGGTGAAAGCCTTTCTACCGTCGTTACGGCTTCATCTACTGCTGTCTAAACTTTGTCCAATCGATGTGACGGGTAAGATCATACGTGACGTTGACAGATTTCGACGGATTGAACCCGGTGGCAACCGAAATTTTTATGGGCAAGTGATCACTACCGTGGGGATCTTGAATCACATTCCATGTGCAATCCAACGATAATGAATTCGAGCAAAGTGTGAGGTCTAATCTACTGCCAACTGAGGATGTACCAGCCAAACGTGTTACTTCTCCATTGTTAAGAACTGTCATATTGAAGTTGTCACAGAGGTCATATATCAGGGAAGATCGGTTTGTCATCGTACAGTTCTCCCCAGCCTGTACCGTGAGAGTTAAAATCTCCCATGACCAACCGCGGAGCAGGAAGAACCGAACAAATATCTGAGAGTTGTTTTCGGTTAATGGAGGCTCTAGGAGGAATATAAACGGAAGCAATGCAAAGGCTTTTATTTTTAATAACAGCCTGACATGCGACAACTTCAATACCTGGAATTGGAGGAAAATTCACTCTATAGAAGGAGTAGCACTTTTGATCCCCAAAAGTACTCCTCCACGCGAATCCTCACGATCAAGACGAATAATATTGAAATCATGAATCGGAAGATTGATTTCGGAAGAAAGCCATGTTTCACAAAGAGCGAATGCATCACAACCGGTAGTGTGAGCTAAAAATTTGAATGATTCCAATTTAGGAATCAAACTTCGACAATTCCACTGTAGAACAGTGATCAAATCCCCGACCTCATTTGGAAAATTATCCATCGAAGGAAATGATAGCTGCAAGGATGGGCCACTTTAATGTTAATTTCTGCAAAAAGTTTTCACAGTGGGAAGCATTGCCATAACAATGCTTTTGAGAGGTCAGAAATTTCGAGGTACTTAAAGATACCTTCGGCAATGTCATCAAATGAGAACAGCCCACTAGAGGAGGGGCTTCTGTTCTTAAAATTGGGGCTTCAGGGGTTTGGATGTCCCCGGGAGAGATGGAAAGTCCTGGGTGTAGTTGGCACTACGAAAACCAGGTGGATTAGGATTTTCCTTTTTCCACCTTTCCTTGAATTAGGCAAGCTGGTCTCGGGCTTCTTTTCAGCAACTTTCCGTGGGCGGACGCGTCTCCGCTTCCTTGAAGCACCTTCCGGAAAAGGTGAACGATGTTCCCTCTTCAGCCGAATCAAAGTCAGACTCGTCATCTGACAGAGGAGCAAAGGGATTTGTATTGGCATCGGGTGATGGTGAGGCTTTTTAACCATTTCAGCAAATGATTGCCTGGAACGCTGTTTCAGCGAGCGTTCTAATTTTCCCCGCGTTGTTTGTACGCCGGGCACGATGAGAGAGCATGAGGAGGAGTTCCTTTACAAAAGCGCATTTAGGTGTGCTGTCTGCGCACGCGCCATCCTCATGCTTCTCCCTGCAGTTAGACAGCGCGCCTTATTGCCGCAATGGGAGGTCGTATGTCCCAGTCTGCTTGCACTTTTCGCAGATCATGACCCGAGGTACAAACAATCGCACAGGTAGCCGAAGTTTTCCCAACTCGACGTATTGGGGAGGGCTGAGCCAGAGAAGGTCACGCGAAACGAGTCTGACGGTGTAAACTTTTTTCGCCCTTGTTGGTCGACACTGTGCCAAGTTGGCGCACATCAAGTATCTTTACTGGGGGAAGCAGAGGGTTCTTAAATCGACCAACCCCCGCTTCAGCAGGATCTCAGAGGTCAGACTCGTTTCGGAGACCACACCTTCAATTTCAATACCCCGAGCTGGGATATACACTCTATATTCTAGAGTAAAGAGCTGGGAGACAGCAATCTCATTAGCTTGCTGAGATTGGACACAACGACCCGAAGTTTATTGGGTCTGACTTTAATTATCTCGGTCACGGCCGAGAATCGCTTCGTCAGATCATCAGAAATCTGACAAACATTTAGAGGTTTCGATTTGGGCTGAAAATAAACAACCCATGGCCCAGTTGAACTATCTGGATAAGCACGTGATCTGGTAACTCTATGAGCTACCTCGTCATTTCGTGCCATAGATGATTCATCTTGCGATAAATCATCCATGGCTCTGCTTGTGGGAGCTTATCACGCTCAACCAGTGAAATCGATCTGATGAGTGACCGCGTGTACCGTCTAAGCGATGACGGTGATGTTGCTGATCGGTGGTAGTTGGTGGATGGAAGAATGCACGCTACACACGATGGGCTGCTGGTATGCGTGCCGTATAGATGCCGGGACAATATGGCTTCTCGATCGTAGGCAATATTGCTAATTGCAATCAATGACGTTGTTGCACCACTTATCACACAATGTCCTCTTCTTCCAGCAAATCAAGATTGGTTTAACTCGCGACGATTTCACTGGCGATCGACAAAAACTAATACTGAAGACTGTAAACAACTCGTTAAAAGCTTCCAAAGCAACGGAAAAGCGGACCGAACGAACTGAACCGTTCGCTTGTTCACTGGGCAATATGAAGGGTAAATGTTTTGATCAGGGTAATTATCTGACTGTTCGAAGTGAAGCACACAGTCAAAGAAAAGTGTTACTTAAGACGGACGATGACAGGCTGGTATATAGACTGTTCCAGAAAGTATAAGCACACTTTCAAAATAACAAAAACGTCATGTTTTTTTAGTTTGAATAATTTTATTTGGCAAATCATATTTGTATTTGTGTGTTATATGATATTTTACTCTCGTTTAATCAAAATATTTAATCATAGCCAAGACTCCTAACTTTTCCTCGAACATGACCCATTAGCTTCTGCACAGTGGTACTTCCCACCATTTTGACCACTTTTGGCCAAACTTTTTTTTAAATTTTTGGATGTCATCCGCTGGTTTTATAAACTTTCGAAGCTTTGCTTTGGTAAAGCTCAAAAAGTCTCCGATTGGCCGTGCCTCCGGGCAGTTCGGCGGATTCGTGTCCTTCGGCACGAAACATACATTTTGACTTTTGTACCATTCTAAAGTGTCCTTTGCGTAATGACATGACGCCAAATCAGGCCAAAACACTACTTGACCTTGACATTACTTAATGTATTTCTGAGTGTTCATCGTCTCCGTTGTGATCTACGGACTAGATGTTTTACCACACTCGCATATTGCCTGCCAAATCATAACCTTCTTACCGAACTTTCGGTAAAAATTGGGGTTTCGGGGATGTCTTTGTCTTCGCTTACAGTAAGAATTGTGGTCCGGGAAGCGACTTGTAATCTAGTTTCACATACGTTTCATCATCCATTATTATACACCCAGAATTTCTACACAATAACGAATCGTAGAGTTTGCGGGCCCGTGGTTTCACGGACGCGGCCTGTTTTGGGTTCCTTTTGGGTTTTTACTGCTTCCGGTATGTTTTTAGCCCAAGTCTTTCTTTGGCACGCATGACGTTACTCGACGAGGTCGCTAGTTTATTCGCAACATCCCGAACGGAAGTCGCTGATTTTCGCTTGTAGGCATCCCTGATCTTTTTATCGATATCCGGACTAGCAGGACCGGATTTCCGACCACTCTTCGGCGCATCTTCAAACGTAAACTGTTCTCTATACTTTCGAATCGCAGATCGTACCGCTCCGACACTTTCACCCTCTTCCTTGGCCAATTTTCTCAAGGAGAGTCCGTTCACAGTGCACCATTTGTGCACGATACTTTTTCGTTGTTCCGGAGTAAGACCGCGTATTTGAACCGCGTAAAACTGAGCACTTTTTTGATGCTATGTCAAAAGGACGCAGCCAAAACATGTTGGAATATTTCATTATATTCAAACTGACCGTTAAAATAAAGTGTGCTTATACTTTCTGGAACAGTCGTTATTAGAAATAGGACGCGGAGAGCCCGCTTAGGATACAGCATTTGAAGCAGTAGAATAAACCTTTACATGTGGTTTATATCAGTACCAATGTTTGGTGAGTCATACACAATATCCTAGGGTTATCGTTTTCTAGTTACCTCTTTGTTTGCTTAGTTCAAAAATTTAAAACACGGCGCATCAAACCGACCGCTCTAATTTAAAGTTGGTGGGATGGGTCTAATGCGAGGCGATGAGATTATATCCCTCATACAACACTATAAATTAATAGAAAGGAAAAAAAAAAATAAACGCTAGATAGGAGGTAGACCAGTTCTTTTCGATGTTTCAAATTAGTTCTTATTCGAAATATTTTACATTTGGGATAACAACTAAATCCTAAGATGCAGAGTAGGCGATAAGACTGTAGGGTTTAGACAAGTTTATTTTTCGTTTATGGTTAGTTTAGAATCAGTCAAACTTTTTAGTCAGGGAAACGAAAAATCGTAATGAGAATATCACCAATAATCTCACTAAAATATTTTTCTTCTCATTTTTATGTTACTCGCTCTCTGCACGCGGTTTTGCAACCATCATGGCCGCAAGCGGTTGTGAAATTCAAGCACCTAATGGAATTCAAGCCCCACACACGCGGCTAAGGTAACACCGTGAGGCAACGATTGTTCATTCGGATTTCAAGAGTTTAATGCTACCCAAGTCGAACTCGACAAATCAATAATGGGAAAAGAAGATGGTATGTATGTTTAAATTGAATTGTACAGCCTAGCAGCCTACATGATAATCGGAAAACTAAGGTAAATTGGCATAAAACAACTTGACTGACTGACCCTTGTAACATACTTTAAAATGGAAGCTCATTACATACTAATTCAATCTTTTGGGACTATAATTAGAAGATACCGCACAGCTGTAAGTTGCCAACAGAGGCACACCATTGCAATTGAGGGTTCTCTAGAAATATAATTCGCTGTATGAAAAATAAATATTATGCATACTGTTGTTGTAATACATCTTGGAGTTGACTTCAGTACTACTAGTTGTCAACATAGACAACATCAAAGGCCTGAATGTCATCCCTAAGAATTATTCTTTGGTAATTTACATCTTTTTGAAATCTAGTTACTACTGCATACGGCCTGGAAAAAATTTCAGCACTGGGGGCCTAATTGGAGCTTCCATTTTACGACTGCATAACAAAACTTCATCGCGAGAGGATTGAAACAGAAATTTTAAAAAATACAACCGTTCAATACTAAATACTTCAACTAGTGCTCAAGCGGCCAGCATAGACTAGTGCTTCTAAGGTATTGGTCATAGTAGAGCTGACGTTGGGAAAGGGTCTAGTCACCCTTGTCACTCCCATCGACCTATGTAGATATAAATATACATATGCTTTCTCTGCAAGGAAAGCTTCCCACACAATCCCATCCAACTTCAACTCCAGATGTCTACGAAGGTAGCATGAGTTCTCAGCATCTTCTTAAGTAGACATCTAATCAACACTTCCCTCCCATCCCTTGCTGATCATAAGGACCTGGCCAGGTGTTGAGATCGATGGATGAAGAGCCTGTCACACCCAAGGCAGCTCCTCTTCTGGCGCATCCATCGTCTCTACAACAGCCAACCCAGGATATTGTATGGTCGAAAAATGCTATGCTATTCTATGCTGATCACTCTAGTAGAAGTGGATTATAAACAATGGTTTTCAAATCAACTATTCTTTTGCCAGAGATTTTCTAAACTAAATTGTGACCTTTAATAAGCAAAACGTCAAGTCTGACAAACGTGCCAGATTGATTTTTTGATTTTCGAACCGTCATTATGTGAACACCTGTAACTTTTTTATTCAGGAACATTCTGGATCCATACTTTCGGCAACGGCAAATGTAAATTCTGGATTATTTTTATGTGATCAATACTGTGGTTTTCAGGAATGCAAAGTACATTTTGCCTAAAACTATCTATTCGATCATTCTGTATGTTTTTGAAATTGACATATTTCCCAGTTCAATCAATACAAACAAAATGGCAACGGTAGCTACATGACAAGCTCTCAAATGCAAACTGTAGATAACAAATAGCAAGCAATGACCCAGAAGAAACTTTAATAATCTTGAGAGGAAACAGAAATAGTGAAGCGTAAGAATTATCATGAGCTAGCCATGTTTGTTGAAAAATCAAAATAGTAATACTCACTTGTCATCGTAGCCACGTCGACCATGCTCTTTTGCTCTCGTTTGCGAATACCTCCTCCTTCGATCGGTTTGGAGTTGGCCAAATGGCTTATTAAATTCAGTGATTTGTTCCGCTCGTATCTGCCCAACAAATGGTTACTACCGGTGCTGTTACTGCTGCTGCTGCTGTAACCGCCACCACCAGTGCTAGTCAGGCCGTTTCGTCCGCCGTGACTCTGTGGAGTTTGAGTTTTCTTATCACTATTCAAAATTGCTGCAGCTTCACCTGCAACAGATGGCCAATCAGTTCCCAGTACATCCTTAAGATCTACCTCGTGTGTCTCTGCTTCGGCTAAGGTTGCCGGAGGATCTACAATTATCACATTGCCTGCGTCACTCGTCGCTTCATTGATATCAGCCTTGTCAATTACTATAATATCACGGCCCTCATAGTTAAGAATTGTACTCGCTTTCGAAGATTTCTTACGGGTTTTGGAATGTTTTAGAGTACTGCTGTTAGAGCTGTTCTGCGAGCTTCTGCCTGAACGATAGCTGTCCTCCGTTTGGCTACTATCGATAAACCGCAGGTCCTCAGTCAACCGATCATGTGGATGGTTATTGATTATGCGGCTGGAGCTTCCTGTGCTGCTACTGCTATCCTGTTTCGAAAGATTGGGACTTGATACTGATGCAGCCATCCTTTTTTGCTGTTTATTATCCATCAGATTACGCTCAAGTAACGGTGCTAAATCAGCGGAGTTACGATTGTTACCCACAGGATCAGGAGTATACGGTCGTGGGTGCCGGTCGTCTCGTGAATCACTACCCGCTTTTGGAATTTCCGTCAAACGTTTGGCTTTCTGCCGTATTTTGGCATTGAATTCTTTAGCTCCACAAAACAGGCCTATATATTTTTGGACTGTTTGCTAACATTGGAAGGTTCAAGAACATCACAATCGATCCAATTTGCTGCAAGAATTAGCGCCAAATTAGCGGGTACCTTCATGTACTTTTCCACATAGGAGATATCATCTTGTTGATGTGATTCGCCATTATCGAGGTTCTGTAATGATCAATATTTCCGTTAATATCGCAGATGAAACACAGGATACGTGGTTTGTTGTGCCACTTCTATGAAAGTTACAGATCTGGAACGATTAGCAACTAAACCATTCAAAGTCTGCTACTTTATTAGTACGTCATATGGCCACAAGAGATGATCGTTTCGATTTTTGCGCTTTTAAATTTCAATTGATTTTTGTTGCAATGTAATATAAGTTTTTGTAGAACGATAAAATGAATAGCCAATTGCAAAAAGTAAATCTAGTTCTGTACAAACACTATCAAAAACTATAAGCGAATTTAGAAACCAAATACAAGAAAATTGTTCTAACCAATAGGCAAGCATATAAGACAATACTTAAGATAAGGACAAAAAATAACCATCACATTACCAGCAGCTCCAAGCCAAAGTAGTAACCTGGACCTATTTCGGGAACCGGTCCACGATATCTAATGATGCAATCATACGTCTCCGTCGGTCGATGGAATGCTTTTCCGGAAACCTTCACTATTTTACCAACAAGTAAATGCTGAACGTTTGTAAGCCGCGACGTTTGCTTCACGAACTTTAATCGTTCTAAGGGATCCAATATGGCAATAACAAACGGACACACGTCATTCGGAATCGATAAGAACTGCGATGTTTGACACTGAAGTACGCTTTCGAAGTTCTTGTTATCTGGATTGTAGAAGTCCTTGACACGAACAATGGCCAGCCTTGCGGAAGTTTGTTCGACGATCTGCAACATCTATCGTACGGCATCAACCTCCACGGTATTATTGCCATTGCTTTCTTCGTAATAAGGACCGCCCGTATGGATCAGTTTGGCTTTAAAACTTTCCGTGCTCACTGCAAACACGATTGTCATCTTGATGTCAGTCGATTACCATAGAACATGAATAATTTCTAACAAGTGGTAGGCTACTGCTCGTAGAATTTTGTTTGTTCTCCGCCGACTTGCTTTCTTCTCGGTAGGTTTCTTTCGTTTCCTGAGTGTAGAAATCTGTTTGTTTGCAAACAAATTCGCTGACTCTTTTGACAGCGAAAGTCTAATCGTAAAATAAAAATAAATTATGTTACGAACAGAAAACATACACACAACACAACGCATGCTAGTGTGAGTTTTATCGAAGGTTTCAGGAAACAACCAGGGCTGCCATTGTTATTTGTAGGGCATATTTATCAAAGCCGTAACTGATCAGCTATTTTATTTGTTTTTCATTCGTGCAGAATTCAATTTGATAAAACAATTGAAAGACCAAACTGGAGTACCTAAAAAATCATAATCTTTTTTCAGATAAACAAAAAGCCAGAAACCTTTTGTATGTCAAGCACGCTTTTAGGAGGTTGTCAAAAGTGCTAAGGATTCATACGAACATTTCGGACAGGGGATGGATGCAGTAAATCCAACTGGTTGCCAATTGTAAGCTTGAAAACA
>JASCZW010018341.1:0-15582 GCA_034211315.2 Aedes japonicus | reverse complement strand
GTATCCGCATATTATCAAGCAATTATAGAAGATACTGGATTTCATGGAGCGCGATAATAATGGAAACCACTTCAAAGCGATAATTGAACCGAACAAATAAACAGTACCATGCATTTATATTTTTCAAGTAGCACCTTTGCTTTTTATTACTTCATAAATCGTTCATCCCCGTGCTCCAGTCATATACTTTTTTTTTATCACTTTGGTAAATACCCCCACTCAACAACCTTTGCAGTTAGCATAGTATCCTCGCCTCTCGGACTCATCCAGCAGCGTCACCAGTGAATCGAGGGTCTCCTCTCCGGTTGGAACAATTTGGCTGGCTGGTAGAACGAATCCATTCCATGAGTTACTTCCAGGACGCAGCTCATAGGTGTAGGCAATTTTCACTCCCAATGTTCCGTAGGCCCAATCAACACTAGCACCACTTGCCGGATAGATGGCATCGTAGATGTTGCCGTACTTGTACGTGGTTCCATATCGCTTCGCCAAAGTAGTAACCGTAGCTTTGGCGATTTCGTTCAGATCGTTGTGATTAGGAGTATGTTCACCGGTATGTCCGTAAGGGAACAGAAGAATCTGAGAGTACGAGTGGAAGGAGATGTATGCTTGTATCTTGCCCTTTAACGATGCAACGTACTGCGACAGAGTTTTCGTTTCAACTTCGGAGAATGCGTAAGGTCCTCCATAGGTGTCAGCTTGGCAGCGATTACTTGTCCCCTGTTCTGCCCAGTGGAAGTCCCAGTTACGGTTAGGATCAGCTCCAAAACAACCCCCTGAGTAAGGAGTACGTGTTTTTCTCCACAAGCGATCTTTTTTGTGAGTATGGACGTAACCATCAGGATTGACACTCGGGAAAAAATACCAATCATACTTTTCGGCAATTTCACGCAGCTTAGGATCCTGGCTGGTGAGCAATTCATTAAGAATATATGCGACCGTAGCAGGAGAAATCCATTCACGAGCATGTATTCCGCCTTCAATAAAGACACCTGGGTTACCCGTCTTGTATGAGAGTTTGACTCCCTTGATCGATCGGTTTTCGTATGAATGTCCACCATCAATTACTTCCACTTGTTCATATTCAGTTGCTAGTTTATCCAGCCATTCATGAATATCATCAAGCTCGTGATAACTTTTGAAGTCGAAAACTCCTTTCGTTCGTTTGGACTGCATACGATTCCTTTCCTGATCGATTGATCTCTGCATGTTCTTATCTATGACTCGAGCACTGATTCCTTCATTCTGGAGAGCTTCCGTAAAATCTGCCAACTTATGTGGAGCCACAACGATGTTGAACTTCGCACCGACATGACTACCACTTTCCAGGAAAATCAAACTGTCACTAGATTGTCGTAGGTCATTAAGCAGCTTCAGTTGATTCGCAGACTCGGGGATCACTTCGTACACTCTGTAGTTATCATAGCGAGCAGTTTCACTTCCATACGTAGCTCCAAAGAATAGACAAATTGCCAAAGCACTTCCCACTACCGTAAGAGCCATATTCCTACGCTACTTGTTACACACTAACTTGCCCAAGGCCAGTGATTCACAATTTATAGAACATGCCACGCATCGTAAAGTGGAAATAGTTGTCTTATCAGTTATTTCTCTATCGTAGCTTTCCCGGGACTTATCCTCACCGAAAGAACTTGGGTACTTGAAAATTAAACCCACTTTACATTCTGCTTACAACGGCCTTACTAGGACGTAACACCACTCTCAACCTTATTTTTTTTGAGGCTCCAGGTTATATGGAGAAGAATGAGTTCTGCAAAATTTCTCGACAGGATCTGCATGTCGAATCCGCAACTGTTCTTTAGCTTAACATTGCTACATTACAATGAGTTATTGTGTTGCTCAGAAGGAAGGCGTACCTACTGTGACGATAATTCATCGTTCTCACAGAGTTCAGTGTTTAATGAGAATTGTTGGCATGCAATCGAAACAGACATCTGCTATCAATAGTCTTGAACACAGGTGGAGGAACTCTTGAAGGCTCATTATTTGATTCCATTAGTTCCCTACTGCTACTCCCTAATTTGTTTCAAGGCACAAACACAATATGGTTTCAAATATTTGATTATGTCTGGCAATGTAAAAACAAGACATTGAATATTTTTCAATTATTAATTGAATATTCATTTCAAGTATTCAGACTTTTATGTTGTTTTTTGCATCATTTTTCACGATTTCTAAGTTTAAGCATTTTTTTGGTGGAACAGTCTCATATATTGATTTTCAAAAAGCATAGAAAAACACCGCCTCCAGAGGAGGGTTGTACTCATTAAATTGGATTGGACATTCTTTACTTTGTACAGTGGTGTTAAACATAATAGATATGAATGTATAATAACAGTTTGTTTGTTTGTTTATTTATTTAAGACACTTTACACCAGAAGGGATTATTTGATTCCATAGATCTCAAAATACAGGTGATACAAGACGGTAAGACGCCATCTTGCAAAAATGGACTTTTTCGGATGGTGATAAAAAAGAAGTTAAGACAGAAAATTGTTTCTGATAAATTTCCCATGGAAGGTAAATATTTAAGCTTACTTTAAAAAAAATCTACGCCCTTGCGAGCGGTCTTCCGGCAGTTAACCGGAACATACGCCATGGCGGACGAAAACATGCATGTAGGCAAAATCGAGTTGACCATCTTATTCATCCGCTGCCGCTGCGTCATTACCTGCAGCTCCGAAACCGCTTCCTGACATGTATGTTCATGTTTGCCAGGTACTTTTTCACTGTTTGGCCAAGCGCACGCAGCGATGTACACGGAAAAAAATCCGTGCCCGGATCCGTGAACTGCAGTCATGAATTCGAGAACAAGCAAAAATACACCGTGAACTGAATCACGTAATCATGAACTAAATCACGTTTATAGGTAAAAATCCTGAAAACGTGAACTAGTTCACGGTCCGTTTTCATTTTCGTGAACGCTTTTGTTTCTGTGTAGCCACTTTTCCCTCGGTCTTCCTTTGGAGCTTCTTGTCGCTCAGGGTCGTTGGCCGTCCTGATCCGGGCTTAATTTCGGTGCTCTGACTGTTGTCTAATAGTGTCAAGATATTGTAGATGCCGGAACGGGCGAATCCGTCGTCCACAAAGTGCTACACGGTGTCCATTGTTGACGCGGCGGGGTGCCGTTCTTTGAACGCACACACTTCTGAATGGTGTTGCTTCACTGTTTTTGCCATCACGATTAGAGTTCGACTGATAGAGCTGTCAAATTTTTGTCTGCTGATACATGAGTTACTATGATTGATGCTGTATGGGTAGTTTCTTCAGTGCGGGTGAAGATGAAACCATGAAAAATCGGCAATTTTTGTCAATTTTTTATGTCAAGGATCTCGAGATTTGTGATATTCATTAATTTTACATGCACACTAGCGCAGCGTGGGGAGATAATTCTGAACCTTTAAGTCAAAAGCCTGGAAGATCATAATTTCCCAAATAAAGGTTGTACGGAATCAAACTGCACTACTTTTGAGTGGTTGCAACATTTTACCCGTTGGGTATTTTCTATTGAAATTTTGTGTTGAATTAGTCCAATGTGTATTTGTTTACACTGTGTAAGTTTCACAAGTAGATGTGCAATCGTTACGAAGATAGAGTCAGAAGAACAGCAGCGGGGCAAAGAAATGTTGCGCACGTACCACGAAAATCCGGATCTTTCTCTTTGTGCCATCAGCAGGAAGCTGGGAATGATACGTTCTAAGGTTTCTCGTGTTTTGAATCGGTACCACGAACGTTTGACCATCAATCGGAAAGAAAAAAGTGGCAAAAATGAATCTTCGTATTGTGTTAAGGATCACAAGCGGGTAGTTCAAGCTTTCAAGAGGACTCCCAACAGTTCAGTTCGAGATGTGGCGAAGAAACTCAATCGAACTAAAACTTTCGTGCAAAATACGGAAAAAAGGGGAAGGACTACACACGTACAAAGTTCAAAATGCTGAACGGCAGAAGCTGGAAGGTAAAACTCGTGCACCGAAGCTCTACACCCAGATGTAGACGAAACCATATTGCCTCGTTCTGGATGATGAGACATATGTAAAAACAGACTTCCGGGGCTCCAGTTTTTAACTGCTCATCATAAATTCGATGTCCCTGCGGACGTTAGAAAGCAGAAGATGTCAAAGTTTGCCAAAAATTATATGATTTGGTAAGCAATTTGCTCGTGTGGAAAGCGAAGCACCCCATTCATGACAACTGGAACGGTCAATTGGCAGGTGTACCTAAAAGAATACCTCGCAACGCGTCTATTGCCTTTTCTGAGGTCACACGATGGTCCTACGATTTTCTGGTCGGATTTAGGCTCGTACCATTACTTGAAAGAGACAATCCATACAAATCAGGTGTTGCATTAGCCATAAACTATTATATTCCCCACCGGCAAGTCAATCTTTCTTCGTCCCTGAATGCAATAGCCATCGAAATAGATTTTCCAATAAAAGTAGTATCTATGTATATATCAAACAAATTAATCAAATCTCGTCTCAATAATCTGTCGCCCTCTCGTCACCCGTTTTTCTAAGGGAAGGTCCATTAATTATGTCACGTGGTAAAACGTGACGATCCATACAAAAAAATGTGAAGGTCCATACAAAAAACGTGACAAGGGGGGTTATGAAAAGTCACTTGATTTCAATGGCCATTCTACTTTGTGGCTTGGCTATCAAAATTAGGATTATGATAGTTTTGCTGTCAATCCACCATCTTCTCCTTTGGAATTCGTTAACGTTCTCTTCGACTGTGCTAAACATCACATTCCCCGTATTAGTGGATCCCCTGTTAAGAAGTCTGTCCCTTAGTGGACACCGGAGGTGCGGAATGCTGTTAAGCAACGTCGAAGGAAACTTAGAGCTCTCCAAAGAATGGCAGAGGATGATCGTAAAGACTCTGCAATTCAATAAAAGTCTTCCTCCAAATAATTTAAACTGCGCATTAACAATCATATGATCGACGACCCATCCGATAAAAGGGAACGTCCATTAATTACGTCATACAAAAATGACTTTTTATACATCCCCCCCCCTCTTGTCACGTTTTTAGTATGCACCTTCAATTTTTTTTGTATGGATCGTCACGCTTTCCCAAACCCCCCTTCCCCCCTTACTGCGTGACATAATTAATGGTCCTTCCCTAACTGAATGCTTTGCAGACTATTTTTCTAAGGCATCTTCTTCATCCAACTACTCATCACAGTTCCTTTAGCACAAGATTACCTCTGAGATGTTCCCCCCCCCCTGAGATGTCCCCCGCCCCCTCTGCTTTTATGGATCTAGAGTTTAACAAAGACTTCACATTCCATGAACTGGAATGGGCTCTCCGTGGGTAAATAGACTAACCTGCTATCACTGTACAACAATATATGGGCCCAGGGAGAAATTCCCGGATTATGGGAAGAAGGTCTGTTGGTTCCTATGCCTAAACCCGACAAAAATAGAAACAATACTGATAGCTATCGACTAATCAGCATGTTAAACTGTTTTGGGAAGACTCTTGAGAAGATGGTAAACCGTCGACTCTTTACTCATATGGAGTCACAAGGTTTATTTGACAATCGTCAGTTCGCTTTTCGTCCTGAAAAAAGTGCAGATGATTGTCTCACCGAGCTCGAAGATCTCGTCACAGAAAAAAAAGCGTTCCCGAAATTTAAACCGGACCGTGAACTAGTTCACGTTTTCAAGATTTTTCCCTTTGAACGATATTTAGTTTATGATTACGTGATTCAGTTCACGGTGTACTTTTGCTGGTTCTCGAGTTCATGACAGCAGCTCACGGATCTGGGCACGGATTTTTTTCCGTGTGTCCATGGTGAACTGCACAGAAAGAATTCTTGTTGTAAAAACTACCATTTTAAAGGGTGATACGGTCAAAATTTGGTCAAGGGAAAACGCGTGTAAATCGGTGAAATCGTTTATTTAAAAAATCAAATTAAATTTCTTTTTCAAGTTCAATTAGTATAAAATTCAGGAAAAATATTCAGTTAGGCTTCCGCTTTTCCTAATCCGAATTGCCGGGCCTTACGCTTGACCCCTGCCATCAGATTTTGTACAGCCACCTTGTCCACCTTCTTCGCCGCAGAAAGCCAGTTTGCCTTGAACTGCTGCTCGTCCTTAGCAGTTTTTTTGGTCTTCTTTAGGTTCCGCTTGACAATAGCCAAGTATTTCTCAATTGGGCGGAGCTCTGGCGTGTTGGGAGGGTTCTTGTCCTTGGGAACCACCTGCACGTTGTTGGCGGCGTACCACTCCATGGCCTTTTTACCGTAATGGCAAGATGCCAAATCCGGCCAAAACAGTACGGAACAACCGTGTTTCTTCAGGAAAGGCAGCAGACGTTTATTCAAACACTCTTTCACGTAAATTTCTTGGTTGACAGTCCCGGAAGCTATGAAAATGCTGCTTTTCAAGCCACAGGTACAGATGGCTTGCCAAACCAGATATTTCTTTGCGAACTTTGACAGTTTCTGTGTGCTTGAAAATATCTGCTACCTTTCCCCTTCCTTTTGCCGTATAAAACTCCTGTCCCGGAAGTTGCTTGCAGTCGGCTTTGACGTAGGTTTCGTCGTCCATTACCACGCAGTCAAACTTCGTCAGCATCGTCGTGTACAGCCTCCGGGATCGCGCTTTGGCCGTCGTATGTTGTTTATCATCGCGATTTGGAGTCACTACCTTCTTGTAAGTCGATAGTCCGGCTCGTTTTTTGGCTCGATGCACGGTTGTAGACGATACACCCAGCTTATTTTGCGGCATCTCGGAGAGATAGGTTAGGGTTTCGCTTGAAACTACCGGCAACTCTCTTTGTCGTCTCAGCGGCTTCCGGTTTTCGATTTCCCCCGATCCAGACTTCCTGGCTGTCGACAAACGTTCCCCAAACACTTTAATTACATTTGTAACGGTTGATTTGGCAACTTTTAGCGATTTTGCCAACTTTGCGTGCGAGTAGCTCGGATTTTCGCGATGCGCGAGCAAAATTTTGATACGCTGCTCTTCTTGCTTGGACGGCATTTTGACAACTGAAGAGTGAATTCCAAAATCAAAATAGGAGCAACATTCTACACACCACACCTTCAAAATGAGGAATTGTTCAGGTTTTTAAATGCAAAATTGAAAGAAATACGTCAAGTTGATATTGACCAAATTTTGACCGTATCGCCCTTTACCCGACTACGCCTATCTTTAAAACTACCATGAAATTTCAGTCAAATTTACTACGTTTACGGTAAAATCCTCAACGTTTGTGGATGAGCATTTCCTTACCATCTGCGTGATGACTTAAGCTGCTCGGTGGCTAAGCCTAAATGGTCGTGCAGATGTCCCCTTGGAAATAAGAGCAAACAGTTTATTCAACATCCCCCCGAAAAATACAATAATCACCATCACAATTACACTGACGGCTCTGTACTTGGTGACCATGTCGGTTACGGTATCACCTCCAACTCTAACAACATCAGCTCAGCCCTTCCCCCTTCATGCTTCATTTTTAGTGCCGAAGCATATGCCCTTTTGGTAGCTTGCAATCTTAATCCTCCCCACTAACATAACCCTACAGTTATCTTTAGCGACTCGGCCAGTTGTCGCAGCGCTGTGGATTCCAACTCCCAAAAACACCCTTGGCTCATGACTGCGGAATTGATGTCCCTCGAAAACAGTGTCTCATTTTGTTGGGTTCAAGGTCACTCTGGTATACTCGGCAGGTACTGGAAGTAGAATGCCAATTGAGTCTGTTGCTGTTCCGTCCGGGGGTGCAGTCAGATGGGCAAAGGACAAAGTAAGCGAAACCTCGGGGTGGGATTGGTTAAACAGATGACATATTGATCTTAGAAAATTAAAAGGCTCCTCAGTTCACTGGCCCGACAACAAGAATCTCAAAGACCGTCGTGTCCTCTCCTGCTACTCACTGCTAATATTAAAGGGTGTCCACAGTAAATTAGCATCACTTTCAACTCGTCCTCAAAAACAAGTGGTTTAGATATTTTGATTTTACTGTAATTCTTTACCAAATCCAAAAGCACGAACTTTCTTCTTAATCTATGTATATAAAAATGGATTTCTGTCTGTCTGTCTGTCTGTCTGTCTGTCTGTCTGTCTGTCTGAACCTAATAGGCTCGAAAACTACTGAACCAATCACCGTGAAATTTTGTATGGAAAAGGTTTTGGGGCCGGGGAAGGTTCTTATGATGGTTTAAGACCCCTCCCTTCTCTGGAAAGGGGGGCTCCCATACAAATGAAGCACAAATTTCTGCATAACTCGAGAACTGATCAAGCAAAGGAACCCAAATTAAGCATGCCGAAGTTTTTGGAGGCAATAAATGTTTATATGGTAGTCAAAGACCCCTCCCCTCTCTAAAAAGGGAGGCTCCCATACAAATGAAACAGAATTTTCTGCATATCTCAAGAACTAATCAAGCAAATGGAACCAAATTTTGCATGTGAGGTTTTCTGGAGACAATTTTGTTTTCTATAGTGGTTTGAGACCCCTCCCCTCTCTTAGAAGGGGTGCTGTCATACAAATGAAACTAAAATTTCTCCATAACTCTAGATCTAATAAAGCAAATGGAACCAAATTTGGCATGCGGGGATTTTAAAGGCAATGATTGTTTCTACGATAGTATGAGACCCCTCCTCTCACTTTGGGAGGAGGGGGGGGGGGGTGTCATATAAATGAAACAAAAGTTTCTATATATCTCGAGAACTAATCAAATGGAACTAAATTTGACATGTAGAGATTTTTGAAGGCAAGAAATATGTTCTAAGGTTTGTATTTCTCATACAAATGAAACACACATTTGTGCATAACTCGAGAACTAATCAAGCATATGGAACCAAATTTGACATCTGAAGGTTTTTGTAGGAGCGAAATGTATCTATAGAGGTTTGAGACTCCTCTGCCATCTGGAATGGGCCAAAGGGGGGACTTCCATACAAATGAAACACAAATTTCTGAATAACTCGAGAACTTATCAAGTTAATGGAACCAAACTTGGCGTGTGAAGTTTTTCGAAGGCATGAAATGTTTCTATTGTGGTTTGAGACTCCTCCGCTCAATGAAAGAGGGGTCTCTAATATATATGAAACATGAATTTTTGCATAACTCAAGAACAAATCAAGAAAATGGAACCAAATTTGGCAAATGGAGGTTTTTGAAGGAAACAAATGTTTCTAAGGTGGTTGGAGACCCCTCCGCCTTCTGAAAGGAGAGACTTCCATAAAAATGAAACATAATTTTTAGCATAACTCGAGAGCCAATGAAGCAAATGAAACCAAATTTGGCATGTTGAGGTTTTTGGAGGCAAGAAATATTTCTATGGAAGTTCAATACCCCTCCCCATTTTGAAAGGGGGGGGGGGGGGGCTCCCATACAAATAAAAAGCAAATTTCTGCATAACTGGAGAACTAATCAAGTAAATCAAACCACTTTTAGCATATGGAGGTTATTGGAGGCTAGATTTCTATATGCATAAAAATGAATTTCTGTCTGTCTGTTTGTTTGTCAGACCCTTATAGACTCGGAAAGTCCTGAACCGACCAACGTGAAAATTTATATGAAGGGGTTTTTGGGGCTGGAGAAGGTTCTTATGATTGTTTGAGACCCCTACTCTCTCAGGAAGGGAGGCTCTCATACAAATGAGACACAAATTATTTCATAACTCGAGAACTAAACAAGCAAATCGAATCAAATTTGGCATGTGGGGGGTTTTGAAGGTAAAAAAAACCATAAAGATGCCAGTTATATTAAATTTCCCTTCATTTAGTTGCAAGTGTAGCAGCCCACTCACCGGACGCAGCTATTATATGTATAACAATGAATTTCTGTCTGTCTGAACCTTATAGAATCGAAAACTACTGAACCGATCGGCGTGAAATTTTGCGTGGAGGGGTTTTTGGGGTCGTAGAAGGTTCTTATGATAGTCTGGAACCCCTCCCATATCTGGAAGGGGGGGGGGGCTCCCATACAAATGAAACACACATTTCTGCATAACTCGAGAACTAATCAAGCAAAGGAAACCAAATTTAGCATGTGGGAGTTTTTGGAGACAAGATATGTTTCTATGGTTTTTTGAGACCCCGCCACCCTCTGGAAAGGGGGGCTCCCATACAAATGAAACACAAATTTCAACCAAACATGAGAACTATCCCTACTGCCATGGAAATTTGTATGCAGGGGTTTATGGTTTGGAAAAGTATCCTATGATAGTTCGAGACCCCTCCCGCCTCTAGAAAAGGGGGCTCCCATGCAAATGAAAAACAAATTTCTGCATAACTCGAGAACTAATCATGCAAATGGAACCAAATTTGGTATAGGCGAGTTTTTGAAGGCAAGAAATGTTTTTATTGTAGTTTGAAGCCCCTCCTCTCTCTCTGAAAAGCGGGGGTCCCCATACAAATGAAACACAAATTTCAAACAAACATGAGAACTATGCCTACTGCTATGCAAATTTGTATGCAGTATGGCCGGAAAATGTGTATGCAGTATGTCCGGATTTTTTATGCTGGGATTTTTGGAGTCGGTGAAGGTCCTTATGATGATTCGAGACTCCTCCCTCATCTGGAAGGGGGTGCTCCCACACCAATGAAACACAAATTGCCACATCACTCGAAAACTAATCAAGCAAATGGAACCAAATTTGGCATGTGGGGAGCTTTAGACAAGATTTTTTTCTAAGGTGGTTTGAGACCTCATCTTTCTGGTGGGAGGGGGGGGGTTGGCCTCTCAAACAAACGAAACAGAAATTGGAACCAAACATGAGAGTTATCCATGCAACTAACTCAAAATGTGTATTTCTAGGGTGAGAAGCATGTACTGATAGAAGTTTGACCCCTGCTTAGCCAAGAATGGGGGATGCTTGAGTTACTCTCAGTGCTACATTATGCACAAGAAGTTGATCAAAGGTTATGCAAGGGAAAATTACATTCAAACTGACAGGATACGGCTTCATTTGATGATACATTTTTTTGTCAATGAAATGCTTCTACGCTGAAGGAAAGACCTATAGAAACTACCGATCCAAAAGTTTAATTAAAAACATAAATCTTTGTTTTTTTTTAGAAATTACATTAGTAAACGAAAATATTTTAACCAGATGCATTCACAAAAACAACATAAATGAGCAGGTTCTATTAAATTTTCATTCATTTTGTTGCATGCGTAGCAAGGCTCGCACCGGGTTCAGCTAGTACCACGCATAAGATTTTGTACAACGCTTGAAACGACATTTTTTTCCGCTTTCAATCATTACTTTAACTTTTCCTGTTCTGCAGTGACAGCTTTAGGATGCTTACGAAGTTCGTGCTTCATTATAGCCCAATATTTTTCAATTGGCCGCAACTCTGAAGAGTTTGAGGAATTAAGATCGTTGAGCACGAAATTGACACCATTCATCTGGTACACCTCTGGATCATCCTTGGAGTAGTGAAAAGAGGCTAGTTCCGGCTGAAAAATTGTAGGAACGTTTTGTGTTGTGAGAAACGGTTGCAGTCGTTTTTTCAGGCATTCATTCATGTATACTTGAAGTTGTCACGAAAGGCTTGCTCCGTTTACCACACGAACAAATCCCCTGCCAAATCATCGATTTCTTGAGGAACTGACACTTGCTGTTTCCAAGAGACGCAGTCATACTGGTTGCCGGAATATGTTTAAAGTCCGCTTTTACGTGTGTTTCATCGTCCTCGATGCAGCAGTGTGGTTTCTTCAATATTTGCGCGCACGTGTTTTAGCCATCCTATTCTGTTTTTCATTGTGGTTTTGAGCTTGAACTTTGAATAAAGAGAGCTCGGCTCGTTTCTTGGCTTTCTGCACGAAACTTTGGGTCAAGTGCTTGTGATTCACACAGTACGGAACACTTTTCTACCCTCACCTCTTTCGATCGACAGCTAAACGTTCCCCGAACTTATGACACGATACATTGTAGACTGGTGAAATTTCAACATCTTTCCGATGGCTCGGTGCGAAAGAAGTGGGTTGTCAAGTGCGTGTGCAAAATGTTCTCGCGCACTTGCTGTTCCTTCGACTCCATTTTTGATACTACTACACATTTCATAATAAAACTCACGCAGTGTAAACAATACACGCTGAGGTCATTTCACCCGAAATTTCGTTAAAATCAACGCAAAGGGCGAAATGTTACAGCTTATTAAAAGTGATGCAATTTAACTGTGGACACCCTTTATCACTAAAGAAGAACGTCCCAACTGCACTACTTGCAACGTAACCCTCTCTATCCCCCATATTCGAACCGATGGTGTAGCCTATGATACAGAACGATTAACCCATAAAATTAACATAGCCTTGGAAGAAGTTTAATCACCACCTTGTAACCACCGTTTTGGGGACAAATGACTCCTATGGTTAAAGTCTCGCCAAAAACAATAAAAAGAAGAAGAAGCTAGCTGTCATGAGTGATACATATCAGCTCGGCTGTGCACATTCCTCTACTTAGGGCCGTGTCTGGCCGTGGCAAAGAAGGATACGTTAAGGGAGGGGCAAAATCCCGCTCGAACCTCATCGGATTTCAGTTGCCAGTAAGTCGCATTCACCGTCTAACCCGGAAGGGCAGCTTGCCGCTGAAGTCCGCGAGTTCGTAAGAAAAACCGCCTGTGACAACAAGACGACCAGAAATTGCACGAAAGCGTAATCAATGCACAATGACTTAGAATATGTTCGGTAAGATCGGTTTGAGATTTTGTGCTCAGAATTTGTTGCTGGTAAACAGACACCAGTGCTTATTTTTACATCATTTCCTGAATCTAATCGTACAGAATCCAGAAAAAGCCAATGAAAAATTTCGTTTGAGCGGTCCAAATTCTAACAACTTGTAAACAAGCTCCCTGAGCTGTCAAAAAAAGTGACGTTACTAAATTCGGTGCAATGATCAATTAAGGAGTGTATCGAAAATAAGCTATCTACAAACTTTCTTTCAAATTATGTTGAAAACCGGTATTTTATTCATACAAAAAATGATCCTTTATTGTACGAGGTTAAACTTGAACATAATAAAGACCGGATGAAATTTAAGTTATTCCTTCACGAATTTTCGAACTTTGGATCGAATGCTCTTCATCAAGTTCCGGACAAGTGTTGCATCACATTTTTATGAACTCCTGCATGTTCCCAGCTGCCTTACCAGTCTTCTTGAAGACCCTCTTCACGATTGCCCAGTAACGTTCGATGGGTCGAAGCTGAGGGCAATTTGGTGGATTGATATTTTTCTCAACGAAATCTATACCCTTTTCCGCAAGCCAATTGAGAGTGGTTTTGGCATAGTGAGCCGACGCTAAATCCGGCCAAAACAGTGGAGGTGTACTATGCTTCTTATATAAAGGCAACAATCTCTTCTGGAGACACTCAGATCGATAGATTTCCGCATTTATAGTTCCGGTAGTGTAAAAAAATGGTTGACTTCAAACCACAGGAACATATTGCTTGCCATACCAGTACCTTTCGACCGAATTTCTACACTTGAATCGACCTGTCCGCATCGCTCACATCCTCCCCAACGACGGCAGTAAAGTATTGTGGACCTGGAAGGGTTTTTGAGTCCTCCTTTACATAGGTCTCATCGTCCATCAAAACGCATGCATCCGGACGCTGCAAAAGACGCGTAACACAATTTCCGGGCCCTTGTTGCTGCTCGCTTCTTCTGTTCTGCACTTTGTTTCGAGATTTTCTGCTTCTTGTAGGTCTTCAGGTGATTTCGCCTCTTGATACGCTGGATCATTCCGACACTCGTTCCTGCTTTTTTGGCCAAATCACGTATTGACATTGATTTGTTCTTCATGATTAGAGATACCACTTTCTGCTCCAGGTTCGGGTTGGAAGAACCGGGTTTTCTGCCTCTTCCTGGTAGTTCATCCAAAGAATAGTGTTCCCCAAACTTATTAATGATGGTTTTAACACTCGCATGATGAATTCCAACCGCTTCGCCAATTTTCGCATATTTATACCCTTCTCACTTAGCCATGTGTCCAGAACCTTAATTTTCACTTCCTTTTCAATACGCGACATTTAGAAAACGCAGAATATGAACCGCACAAACAAGTAAACAAAAGAAAGCTGACAGTCAAACGCACAGCATGCAGTGTTCAGAGCATAAAAACCATCACAAATACATGCGTACAACGCAAATGTATGTGGATAGCTTATATTCGATACAACCCTAATATGATTTAGGAAAGAGGGTTTACTGAATCATTATAACAGGTTGCTCATTATATGACGCCTACCTAATTCGTAAATCCTATCCTATCTTATATCGTAATTTTATCACTGTATTATACATTAACGAATATTATTAGAGCGGAGTATTCACAAAATATTGCAATCCAAGCAATATATCTACATAAAAACTCAATGAAGGTGAATCCTTGAGAGTTTGAGCTGTTTAGTGGAATACCTGTAACTAGAAATTTGAAGAAAAATTAGTATTTTCCATTTAATTCCAACTACCTTTGCTTGTCTTGACAGATACGCGTATTTCGTCTACAATGTGCAGACTTCTACATTGTCTCGTAATACAGTCGAGTTATTAGTACGAGACACTGAATAATTTTGCACATTGTAGACGAAATACGCGTATCTGTCAAGATAAGCTAAGGTAGTTGGAATTAAATATAAAATACTAATTTTTCTTCTCATTTCTAGTCAATCAAGGTGGTTTTTGGACAATTTTCATTCGGATTTTTGCTATTATTGCAAGAAAACGACAAAATATGCTAATTATGACAAGTCATAAGCTGGAAACTCCTAGAAGGAAATGATTAAGTAGATGGATTTTCTGTTACATTCATTCAAATTCCCTTTCACGGACTTCAATATCCAATAGCAATATATTGACAGAAACATTCCCTATTATCTTCTTCTGGATTGAATACTGCTAGGAAATAGTTATTGAGAACTTTGAAAGTAATTGAAATGTCGCAACATTTGACTTCTATATAAAAGCGCAAGATGGATCAACAGGCGAACGTTCCTTCGAAGCAATCGAAGACGGTTTTCCGAAGAACATTGTAACCTAAGTACAATCGGACAAAAATTAAAGCGGCCAGAGGTAATTTATCATCAACTACTGGCTGGGATGCTGGAAAAGGGTTTTCAACTCGAGGTTGTACTTTCCAATTTAAAGAACCACAATTTTAAAAGAGTTAATTTTAATAATGCTTCTTATCTTAAAACAACAATAATATCTTAGGAACTTAAAAGGAATTTCATTAAAATAAAACGAAAATAGACTACTAATCACTAACAGCGAATGATATCAATTGATGATATGATAAATATGATTTTTTTTATAGAAGTATATTAATTCAAAATATTGCATTGCAAAATTTAAATGGTTTACACTTAGTCGTAGTTCTACGTCATCATTTCGACACAGTGAGGCTGTACCTTGAAGTTTTTTACCATATTTTTTCAACAAAGTTTCATCTGGTGATATAATAGTTGATATCAATTGAAGGTGGATAGCGTTAAAAGTGTTGATTGTTTATATAGGACTGACATGCGGTTGACAATACATGGCATTTTACAAGAATTTCTTATTGACTCTTGAGTCTGCTGGAGCTCTTCTGACGTTACATT
>JASCZW010018340.1:0-15585 GCA_034211315.2 Aedes japonicus | reverse complement strand
TCGCTAAAAGTTTGCCAAATCAACCGTTACAAAAGTAATTAAAGTGTTTGGGGAACGTTTGTCGACAGCCAGGAAGTCTGGATCGCGGGAAATCGAAAACCGGAAGCCGCTGAGACGACAAAAGAGAGTTGCCGGTAGTTTCAAGCGAAACCCTAACCTATCTCTCCGAGATGCCGCAAATAAGCTGGGTGTATCGTCTACAACCGTGCATCGAGCCAAAAAACGAGCCGGACTATCGACTTACAAGAGGGTAGTGACTCCAAATCGCGATGATAAACAAAATACGACGGCCAAAGCGCGATCCCGGAGGCTGTACACGACGATGCTGACGAAGTTTGACTGCGTGGTAATGGACGACGAAACCTACGTCAAAGCCGACTACAAGCAGCTTCCGGGACAGGAGTTTTATACGGCAAAAGGAAGGGGAAAGGTAGCAGATATTTTCAAGCACACGAAACTGTCAAAGTTCGCAAAGAAATATCTGGTTTGGCAAGCCATCTGTACCTGTGGCTTGAAAAGCAGCATTTTCATAGCTTCCGGGACTGTCAACCAAGAAATTTACGTGAAAGAGTGTTTGAATAAACGTCTGCTGCCTTTCCTGAAGAAACACGGTTGTTCCGTACTGTTTGGCCGGATTTGGCATCTTGCCATTACGGTAAAAAGGCCATGGAGTGGTACGCCGCCAACAACGTGCAGGTGGTTCCCAAGGACAAGAACCCTCCCAACACGCCAGAGCTCCGCCCAATTGAGAAATACTGGGCTATTGTCAAGCGGAACCTAAAGAAGACCAAAAAAACTGCTAAGGACGAGCAGCAGTTCAAGGCAAACTGGCTTTCTGCGGCGAAGAAGGTGGACAAGGTGGCTGTACAAAATCTGATGGCAGGGGTCAAGCGTAAGGCCCGGCAATTCCAGTTTGGAAAAGCGGAAGCCTAACTGAATATTTTTCCTGAATTTTTATACTAATTGAACTTGAAAAAGAAATTTAATTTGATTTTTAAATAAACGATTTCACCGATTTACACGCGTTTTCCCTTGACCAAATTTTGACCGTATCACCCGCTTAGAAGAGAATTGATTTTTCCCCATTTTCAACTGGGTTAAGCAATGTCAGAAACAATCCTACACAGAAAAAAATCTTGCAGTAAAAACTGCTATTTTACCTGACTGTGCCTATTTTCAAAACTAACATGTAATTTCAGTGGAATTTACTACGTTTATGGTTCAGCCTCCAACATTTGTGGTATATTTGAAAGATCTCATGTTATTATCAACCCCACCATTGATTTAATCGCAGGCATGGTAAAATCAAGCGCATTTATAGTCAGGTGAAATTGTTTGGTGTTTGCGCTTAATTTAACCCTAGAAATGGTAGTTTCTACAGCGGATTTTTTTTTGCGTGAAGTTTACTCCAAACTGTTATGAAACAAATACATAAAATCTTGAAATAAATACATACAACTTTATTTTTGAATCAAGATGATAATTGCTTCACGCACTTTTAAAACGTTGACGCCTATATTACCAACACATTATACGCATTTTAAACTTCTTTTGGCAGTAATATTTACTCACAAATGACAATGTCACAGGTGTACAAACTACGCATTTTTCACATAATAAAAATGAGTAAAAAGCTTTTCTTGACATATGCACAGTATACTCATTAATGAGTAAATGCAATACACTCCTTAAATGAATTGAGGATCATTTTTAAACCAAAATTTTATCAAATTGAATCAATGCATCTCTACTTCGTAATATTGGAAAATTACTCTATGGTAATCAATAATAATAATTGCAAGCCGTATCTCTCGCTTTCTTTCCAACAGACGATCTTTTTCTTATCCTGCTCAAGTTGAAGCAAACCATAGTTGCTTTTTTCATGACATTCGCAGCTGGCAACAAGTCGAAGTTGCAGCGAGTTGTTCGGAAATCGTTTCCTTATTTAGGGCCAAGGGGGCAAGTCAGTCGGCAACCATGAGGTAACACCTTGAAAACCACACGCTTCAAACACACTCGCCACCTTATGAAAGATAAATTCATTGCTGACACCACTTTCACGAATCGATTGTTTTTTTTCTCATTATCTTATTTCTCTCTCGCTTGCACTGATGTGATTCAAATGACGCGTTAGTGTATGCGGACTAAACGTCAAAAATTACATGGTTGCCAAATAGCATACATTTTCAATTGTAGTATTTTGAAACACAGAAACACTTTCCAATACCCAGGAACACCTTCCGACACCCTGAAAAACAATCACAACGTGGCAGAGTAACTAAACCCCTGTTAGGGCCTTAGTTTAACAATTTGTAATTCGTTTCAATTTGTCCGCTGAGTTCTTTTGGAATATTACGCTAGGTAAATCGAAAGCTGAATAGCTTAGTTTGAGCGTGTGCATTTAGTAGTTGCCGCGGTTCTCACGTATGGCGCCACAAGTGCAAAAAAGGTTGGCCCTAAAAAAACGCGAAGTGACTTCCTTAAATAGTATATTTGGTTATATGTACACAATAATGTGAAAAGGACTTTCCATACAAAACAAATAATTGACCAGAATCTAGTATATCTGAGGTATAAAGTAGGTCGAAGCTAAAGGACTTTTTTGCTACTTTCAGATAATTTATTACACGTTTACCTCCCTTGTGGTTTTTCGTACTTTGACATTGGCTTTTTCCATTATTTTTAATATAAATAGTATTGTTGTACTCATTTTCTATGTTCTAATATTAAATTTATTACTTGTTCACTTCTTTATATACATCATGAAAGCTGCTAACTTTGTTGTTAGAATACAGTTCAGCAGCAATTTTATTATCGCAAATAGGTTCAAAGCAATGATACTTCTGGGTTCCTGGAACTAATTTTGCTTGAATCAATGCTTCGGTTAAAAAACGGTTTTCTGGATGAACATTTTCTATTGCTGTTGGGAAACGGTTAACAACACCTCAACAATCTTTCACATTCCATTTTCGCTTTCCTTTCCTATTTCACAATCTGAGGTTCATAAACTGATTGTTGATTGTGTTGCAATGACATAATTGTACCTACGTACAGATTTTATTTAGCATCTACCTTCCTGCTATGAATATGTGGCTTGCTTTTTTCAGTGGCAAACATATTATAAACATTGCTGGGTAGACGAGTGACGAAGTCAAACTACCACTATGTTTTATACCACTTGGGAAGCATTACGAAATGACCAGTAAAAGTACCCAATAGAGAATGTAAAGTATTAGAGATCAAAGTGCAATCATGTTCATCTACTGTTGATTAAAACCCGCAGAATTACAAAATTTCTTATGAAATTTATGTGGAATTTGCACATAAAATCATTAATATTGAAGTAAACTCCTATAACTTTCAAACTATTAGTCTGAAAGTGTGAATCTCAAGTGTGAAGGTCAAAGAAAAAGTTGTTGGAATATCCAAGTTTGTTGAAACAAACATAGTTTTGGTGATGGACCATCTCGAATAAAAAGAAAACTTTTGAAGAGTTGAGGAAAACAAGTCAGAACCAGCTGAAAGTTCAAATGGGATCTAACGTCGATTAGTCCAACCCAGGATACGGCACATCTGATGATGGTAACACAGCATGTTTTCGCTGATCCTAAAAGTGCTGCACATTTTTCACAAGGATTGCATCGAGTCGAAAGTGATGCTCGAATTTGCATGCTCACTAGCGCCACGTAGCGGTGGAATTACGGTGGAAAGCAGATCACCTTTCGAATGTTCTTAACCTCCTGAACAACTTTGCTTAAAACTATCACTTTCTATCTTATCAGAATCATGATATAGAACAAGTTGAAAATGTTAAATTTGGCATGCTCACTAGCGCCACGTAGCTGTAGAATTCCGAACATCTGTTGGATGCCCTTGACCGTCTGAAGTACTTTTCCGACGACTAGACCTATCCATCTTATCACAATCACGAAATATAACAAGTTGAAAATGCTCAATTTAGCATGCTCACAAGCGCCACGTAGCGGTAAAATTCCGAATAAAACGGTCCATCTGTTGAATGCCTTTGACCTTCTGAACAACTTTGCTGAAAACTGCACCTTTGCAGATATTGAGGGTCTCGAGATATACCATCATGAATGTACCTGTATTATCCGCACTCAGGGGCTATTCATAAACCACGTTTGACCACGGTTTGACCAAAGTCTACGTTCCATACAAAAATTCAAAAAAAATGAATGGAGAAATGTCTACGATTAAGGGGAGCTAGGAGATTTTCAAAAATGAGTCTACGTGGCTTATGAACAGGCCCTCATCCCAACACACATTCACTCCGGTTTTATTTTGTGTTCTAACCCTGGGGCCCTCACTTGCCTCTTGGACCTTGTTGGGCTATCCAGTCTAATGTTCACAAAATCCTCTAAGTGTTTTTCATTGCAAAATACTTAGCATGTTATCGAAGTATTTTTTACACGGATTTCGGAATTAGCACGGTTTTATTTTGCACGGATTCCGGAATTAACGCGGTGTTTTTACACGGATTGAAAAAACCGAACACAAAAAAAAATCGTGTTAATTCCGGAATCCGTGCCAAAAAAAACCGTGTAAAAAGAACCTTTTTGTATATGAAAATGACTTTCTGTCTATCTGCCAGTCTGTCTGAACTTTATAGACTCAACAACTCCTGAACCGATCGGTGTGAAATTTTGTAAGGAGGAGTTTTTGGGGCCGAGGAAAGTTCTCATGATAGTTCTAGACTCTTCCCTTCTCTAGAAAGGAGGGGGGCTCCTATACAAATGAAACACAAATTTCTGCATAACTCGAGAGCTAATCAAGCAAATGGAACCAAATTAACATGTGAGGGTTTTTTGGACGCAAACATGTTTCTATGAATCCTTGTAAGTGTGAGCTGTTAAGTGGAATACCTGTAACTAGAAATGAGAAGAAAAAATAGTATTTTCTATTCAATTCCAACTACCTTTATTGCTCATCTTGATAGATACGCGTATTTCCTCTACAATGTGCAGACTTCTTCAGTGTCGTGTACTATAGACTGTTCCAGAACGTATAAGCACACTTTCAAAATAACAAAAAAGTCATGTTTTTTTTAGTTTTAATAATTTTATTTGGCAAATCATATTTGTATTTGTGTTTTATATGATATTTTACTCTCGTTTAATCAAAATATTTAATCATAGCCAAGACTCCTAACTTTTCCTCGAACATGACCCATTAGCTTCTGCACAGTGGTACTTCCCACCATTTTGACCACTGTTGGCCAATCTTTTTTAAATTTTTGGATGTCGTCCGCTGGTTTTATGAATATAGTAATTGTCTGAGATCCCTCCCCCTCTGAAAGGGGAAGCTGTCATACAAATGAAACAGAAGTTTCTGCTTAACTCGAGAACTAATAAAGCAAAAAGAACCAAATTTGGAATAGGGTGCTTTTGGAAGCAATAAATGTTTCTATTGTAGTTTTAAAGACCCCCTGCCCCTCCCTCTTGAAAGAGGGACTCTCATACAAATGAAACACAAATTTCTGCATAACTCCAAAACTAATCAAGCAAATGTAATCAAATTTTGCATGTTGGGGTTTTTCGAGGCAAGAAATGTTTCTGTGGTGGTTCGATACTCCTCACCCCCCTCACTATGATGGCTATCAAACAAAAGAAACAGAAATTTCAATCAAAAATGAGAATTATCCAGGCAATGAAAATACGAAATGTGTCAGGTAAGGAGCATGTTTTTATAGAATTTTGAACCCCTTCTTAGTCAAGAAAGGGAGATGCTTGAGCTACTTTCAGTGCTACATTATGCACAAGAAGTTAACCTAAGTTTATGCAAGAGAAAATTGCGTCCAAACTGACAGGATACGTCCTCGTAGTTTGAAGATAAAATTTCTGTTGAAGAAATTCTTCTACACCGAAAGAAAAACCATGGTACAAACTGAGGGTTAAATTTAAAAAAACACACACACACACCTTCGTTTTTTTGCAGACAATAATTGCGTTTAGTCTACTATGATAATACACTGGTATGTAAACAAATTTCCATAGTAGTTTTAAAAACTGGCGTAGTTAGCCAAAAAAGAAAAAAAAACTATCGCTCTATTTCTTTCTGTGTAGTTACTATTGAAAAAAGGGGAGACATTTCATTCTAAGAACGGCAACGTTAAGTTCGATGAATTAAGGCAACGCTTTTAAATTTAAATTCATTTAGTTGTAAGTGTAACACGGCTCGCATCGGGTTCAGCAAAATGCGCTATTATTTACCACCTGAAAATATAGGTGCATGCTTATTTCAACTTCATGGCAACCCCCTCTGATCCTACGCACGCAAGTGATATCCTCCCACCACTCACTTGGCGACGGCATGATGAAAGCAGCGCCAGGATAAAGTTGCTGGAAACGCCAAAGCCAAGATGTATGACGAGATAATGGACCCATTCGGAAACTTTTCAGAAGATTTTGACTTTGTTACGGCTGAATATGTGTGTGTATGTGGGTCGAGTTAGCTTTCCAACGGAAAGCCTTTCTACCTATAGATAGATAACGGAGATAAAAAGTTTGTTAAATTTTCCCCCATTATTTCCAGCGGGCCAATAACGGAGAAATAGGATAGGTATCATCTATCTTCTGCCACTTTTGTCGTTTTCCGATTGATAAAGTTGCCTCTTTGTCAGCGTAAAAGCATGAGCAACAAGGATGCAATTAGAGTGTTGGGTTAGAGTGCTTTCAAGGCTATTTAAAATTGACTGTCCTGGAAAATATTCTTCGGCATAAATCATCATACAGAGCGCAAGCGTTCTCCTTTTCTTTTTTCTCGTCGCGATTTCGAAAGGTCAACGGTCCAAAAATCTGGCTTCAGTTCCAGTCCCTGGCAGGAAAACCGCGTTAGCTTCAAATAATAAAGAGCACATCTCACAATCTTGGCACGACTAGCTGGCGTCACTATATTGCCGTCGCCACCGCCGTTGCAGTCGGTTCACAAATCGATCGAGACACACTACTGTGTGCGGGGGAGGAGGTGTGTCGGTTCCGAACCATTGCGTGTCCTCCAGTGCACTTTGGAACAGACGGTCCGGGGCGGGGTGTGTTTGTCTAGCAAAACAACTCCATATACTTGCCGAAAGACGGGCGATTTACTGCTAGCAACTCACTATTGCTTCTGCTACTGCTGCTGCTGCCATCTATCATATCAACGAGTCCTGTCGTTTTGGAGCCTGAACCGATTATGGTGTACCACGCTGATGATGTCGATGATAATAATCATCATAAAAACTGGTTTGCGGCAGATTAGGCGGAGTAGGTGGAAGCGGGGAGTGGATATTGAAGCCTTCGATAAAATAGCTAATAAAATGTGCGATGTGACCGATGAGGGTGCTGATTTTTCTCAATTTATCTAGAAAACGAAGACGAGACCACGTTCTTCTACACAGTTACAAAAGAGTCATGTAATTTTATGCGCTATCTAGTGCATATATATGGAATGCTAGATTTGGCATTAATTATTGTTGTACGAAAGATTGCAAATAATTTCAAATAATTGAAGGAGGAGAAAGTCTACGCGCGTCTGTTAAAGTTCATAATGTTTTTTTTTTTCTGTGCAGCACTGTGTTCGGTTCGTTTTATGTCGATTGCATTATTAAGAAATTGCTACGAAGCGACGTCCGACGTCCGACGGAGTGGAATTCTATTGTTGCGGCGTAGCACAATCCGTCGAACCAATGCGATGGCCAATTAGGAATTCATGAAGGAGCCGGTTGTTGTTCGTTGCTTGAAAGGCTGACGCTGTCCACACTCTGTCCAATGACTGACTTCCCGCACAGACATAGGTCGTGGATAGACATTGTGGTTGAGAACACGTGAAACTTGGCAAACTTCTCGTCGTCTAGTGACGGAAACGATACGATAGGAAATATTCATCAAAATTAGACATGTTACAATGAAGGCCAGATGACTTGATGGAAAGAGAGAGAGGAGAAGAGGTGAGGCAGTTCGACAGGTTGGAAATGTGTGTTGACATAGTGCGCATTCCTAATAAGATTCAGTGTTGTATCGAAAAGGATGTTATAGATTTCGCTCAGCTTCCTAAATATGCTTAAATCATCCTACGAAATGCGAAATGCTGATTCATAATAGCTACAAACCAATAATAACGACTGTTCCAAAAAGTATAAGCACACTTTATTTTAACGGTCACTTGGAATATAATAAAATATTTCAACATGTTTTGGCTGCGTCCTTTTGTTTGCACATTTCTGAATGACATAGCATCATAAAAGTGCTCAGTTTCGTGTTACCTATCAAAATGCGCGGTCTTACTCCGGACCAACGAAAAAGTATCGTGCACAAATGGTGCACTGTGGGCGGACTCTCCTTGAGAAAATTGGCGAAAGAAGCGTCGGAGAGGTACGATCTGCGATTCGAAAATATAGAGAACAGTGTACGTTTGAAGACGGCGCCGAAGAGTGGTCGGAAATCCGGTCCTGTTAGTCCGGATATCGATAAAAAGATCAGGGATGCATACAAGCGAAAATCAGCGACTTCCGTTCGGGATGTTGCGAAAAAACTAGGGCCCTCGTCGAGTAACGTCATGCGTGCTAAAGAAAGACTTGGGCTAAAAACATACCGGAAGCAGAAAAAAAACCCGTGAAACCATTCTTTATTGTGTGGAAATTGTGGGTGTATAATAATGTACGATGAAACGTATGTGAAACTAGATTACAAAACGCTTCCCAGACCACAATTCTATACTGTAAGCGAAAACAAAGACATTCCCGAAACGAAGAAGGCAATTTTTACCGAAAAATTCGGTAAGAAGGTTATGGTTTGGCAGGCAATATGCGAGTTTGGTAAAACATCTAGTCCGTACATCACAACGGAGACGATGAACACTCAGAAATACGTTAAGGAATGTTTCCAGAAGCGATTATTGCCGATGATCAGGTAACACGAAGGTCAAGTAGTGTTTTGGCCTGATTTGGCGTCATGTCATTACGCAAAGGACACTTTAGATTGGTACAAAAGTCAAAATGTATGTTTCGTGCCGAAAGACATGAATCCGCCGAACTGCCCGGACGCACGGCCAATCGAGATTTTTTGGGCTTTAACCAAAGCAAAGCTTCGAAAATTCATAAAACCAGCGGACGACATCCAAAAATTTAAAAAAGATTGACCAAAAGTGGTCAAAACGGTGGGAAGTACCACTGTGCAGAAGCTAAACGAGAGTAAAATATCATATAAAACACAAATACAAATAAAGAAAAACATGATATTTTTGTTATTTTGAAAGTGTACTTATACTTTCTGGAACAGTCTATAAGTCACTCTGGAAGTGTTAGACAATAATGTACTGTGGTGTAAAGATGCTATCTCTGATCAAATGTTTTATTATTCGGTGAAATTTCCAAGAGAAGAAATCAAAATGAAACAAATCGCCAACATAGACAAACTTTTGTTTTTGTGGCACTTTCTATTTGAAGATCAGTCACTAGTCAGCCGGTTAACCTATTTTTATTCAAAAAGATGACTTGCTTTCTCGCAATATTTGGCCAATGCACAGTGGTCCAAAATGCGAATTTAGCTGGAAAGATATATTTTTAGCCTAATTTTGAAGTTTTGGAGCAAAAGTATCTTCCACAAAGTTGTTTCTTATAACAAGGCGCTTCTTTTGGTGTGAATGAAAACTAGGGTGGTCCGTATTTTCAGTGAAATCGAAAATAAAACTTGTTTATATGCAGAAATAAAGGCATACATTGTTCGTAAAAATTATGAAATAAATGATTTCAAGCAACTTTGATGGTATAATCTGGTTCTGTACCTTTTGATATAACCGAATTAGAGCATTTTTTCCTACGTAGCTTAGGGTGTCCCTATAAAAATCAGTTATTTTTCTGTAACTTTTTTTTTTAATTTTTCAGCAAAGTTATCTTCCGAATGATTTTTGAACAATAAAAGTTACAACTTTTGGTGTGCTTAAATTGTCTCTATCGTATGTCAAACAAAAGTTATTATGGTTTTTGTAAATAAAATAGGTATTTTTCAAATGCTGGTTTTTCCAGTTGGGGCAAACTAAAAAAATATTTCTTTACAGAGTTTGAAAGGATTTTTATTATTGCATATCATGTCTGAAAACTGGAGAAGTTATAAAAATCATCTGAAGACAACGTTGTAGGAAAATTTGAAATAAAAAAGTTAGAGAAAAAAACTGTTTTTTTTTTCTGTAGGCTTAATTCGCATTCTGGACCACTGTGCAATTTATTATTTTGAATCGTTATAAAACTGGGGGTTAATCGTGTTTTGGGGCGCCGGGAGAAGTTTTCCTCGGTGTTTTTGTTTTTCAACATGTCTGTCAAACCAAAATTGAAAATTTATGCTTATTGGCAGCCAACTGCGTGTGAGTGGTTCCAGAAATTACGGAAATTTTTCTTGTTAGGGTGACGTGTTTGAATATATCGGAGTGTGTCTCTGAAGGTGTTTTCTCCCGTGTTAAAATAGTTATAAAATGTTTTTGCATGATTTGAAAAAAGGTACATACTTCCTAAAACTAACAAATTAGCTGCAGATTTCTAATGAATATAGATTTTTTTATTTAACTTTCCATTTTTCCGATTTGCCTCAGCGTGGTGGGCAATAGATATTTTTCATGCTTATCTACTCTGAATTCTGGTTGGACAGTTATTAATTCCCAAATAACTTTTCATGAACAATCGACATAAGAGTGATGAAGTAAATCTCATAGCAGCTTCCAGCGGGCAATCTACGGATTATTTAACTACTAACGCAACGCATTGCAACGCAAATATGATTAGCTATCAAATATCGTTTTTAAGAAACAAAACAACTTGTATTTTGATTAATTGAGCTTGGAGTTTATTGTGGCTATATTCCTCATCATTCCCAACAAATAATGTTGAGAGGCCATCCTTAATCAATAATTCAGAAAACTCTGAAATTAATTCCTTCTATACAGTCACAATGTTCATTCCAAGTACCATGTTTGTCCTTAGCGATTTTAAACATAAACAAGTTCATTATGATGGAAGATCTGTGTCGAACTCACACCATGAAACTCTCCTATTTTTTTTATTGTTTGTGATTTCCTGATTTGTGAAAATTCTTCATGTTTCACAATTCCAATCGATCAAATGTTCCATTATTCATACAGCGCACTTTACTTCGCGAAATTTCCAAAATATAGGGAAGAAACCTAAATTGACAATATGTTGAGGTAATGCAATGTTGTTTCTACAGTCCGAGAAATCCGATAAGTTCTCTTTCAACACCCGTACTTAGATATTCTTCTCATTTCAGAGAGCGAGTAATGGCGCTTTAACCGTAATCCGTTTAGGGCTAGGACTAAAGTTAACGCTTCAATCTCAACTGCTTAGAGAAAAAATGGAACATCACTTAACCTTCCTAGACTCGATGCTCCCAACGACCAAGTAAATAATTTTTTTTTTCTGTACGCCAAACAAGGTATTTTGTTATACTATTCTTTCCGACTATTCATTTCCCTTTTCCTTTGATATCTACTGAAGGCTACGTGGGCTCCAGTGTCTTCTAAAGGTACCAAATCCTCCCTATCTCCAACGGTTGCATGGACGTGGCCAGGTGAGCGATCGAGGAGTGTATTTGTGGAGATTATTGCGTGAAGAAACGTATCAGTAACTGATTCCGTATCATAGTGACATGCAATATCTTCAACGAATTATTCCTCATCGTAACTCCATCCACGAGGTGTACAAATGTCAATGCTAATGCTGAAAATGCTATTTTTTTGGTCTGCTTAACTTTTTAGTTGTGGCGAGACATTTTACATTCCTAAAACTAAAAAAAATCTTCAAACTGTATTCCTATAAAAGACTTTCTCTTTAGGAATATAAACTGTTCTTCATGTGCAAAATTTTCAATAGATTTTACAAAACACTATCAATAGATAAGTTTGGACGATCAAAAACTACCAGTCATAGAACCGTAACATTTCTTTATTTGAGAACATTGTTCGAGATTACATTTGTTGTCCCGTCGAACTTGAAACAAGAAACATTTTACACTTTGTAATGATCAGAGGCACTGCCGTATATTAGGAGAGGGTATATTAAACCTATTCATAGAATTGATTGCTAGTTATTTCTGTTATTCCCCTATAGTAATTATTCCCGGAGAGGTTTTATCTGCAAATTTTCGAGAAAATTTGATATTTAGTGGAAATTATTGTATAGTGTTGATAATGATTCGGTCACTAAAGAGTTGATTGCGGTCCAACACGAGGCTTTCGACTGGTGTAAGAACAAAGTGTCCCCGGTGCAGACGGAACCCCGAACATACAGCCTTGCGGCGACAGGAGGAGCTCGAGTTCACCCGCGTTACTCGGAGATGTTTGGTTAATGGTCGTGGAGCGTTCATGGTCGACCATCTCCTTAAGAACAGAATGTTATCTGGAGGGTACGCGGACCTGCTCTGGTTGCTCGATGTTACAACCACAGCAATGGAATGTTCTGGAAACCCGGGTGAGCTCTTTCCATTTTCTCCTTTTGTGTCCCATTCCAATATTTTTTGTTTCGATATGTATGTATATGTATGTGTATGTACACTCAGTGGCATGGGAGAGGCCGAGCGGGGTTTTGTTGGCGGAAGACTCCATGTTCAGTCTCCTGTAGCTGCGTCAAGGTTGACGTACCAGCGTGGGCATTTCCCTTTTTCGATGCTGATCTTGCTGAGGTGTCGGTGCGGGGAGGAAGCCGAGGTGAATTTTATTAATAATACTGTATAACACTGTATACGTAGTTTTCACAAACCAATTCATACTGAATGCCATATTTTTAAAGTTCTTCGTGGGTTACACTAGTTGTTGGGATATTACACGCGAAACAAATCATTATAAGATGATTCTCGGTTTTTTGCACCGATGTTCCGGCGTCAGTGTCGGGTGAGGGGGGGCGCTCGTGTTGATGTGTCAACTTTGACGCCAGCTGTGGTCCGGACCACTTTGTGGGCATGTGGTTTTGATCGCATAAGGTCTATACATTAGTTATTAAATTGTCAGATTTTCAGATTTGGAAGTATTGATGGATGACGGGGAGACAGGAGGTTGAACAACGTGGTTTTTGGGGGCAGGGTTTTGCTCGGCTTTTTTTTTTTTTTTTGCTTCTGAGTGTATGTGTATGTATGTGTATGTATACATGTGTATGTATGTGTGAATGTTCATTTAATTTTAAAATGCATAATATATATATATATGATCACATCACTTATCAAGGTGAATCCTGATCGATCGAGCCCTACCCTACTAACATAGAAAAACCTCCTTTCTGTGACCTTTGTGGGGATGCAGAGGTAAACACGGTCCCTAATCAGCAAAGGTCACACTAACTTTCCTTCCCTATTCCCAACTGATTGCAAGGACGTGGCCGGCGCCGTTATTGATTATTAAAGAAATTGAGTCACTGAAACGTGTACAGTGAGAATGGTCGGTTACTCCCAGCCCCATTCAGTTGATTCATTGTGCAATTTCACTGATTCTGATCAATCACGGAGTAGCAACCATAGATACGTGCAGTCAGCCAAGCTAAGCTAAGCAAGCTAAGCTAAGCTAAGCTAAGCTATAGTAATTATTCCCGAAGACTTCATAACTTGATTTTCTAAACAAAACCAAAATACTGTTCTTGAAAATGTGTTCGCAGTTTCCTATTCACATTTTACACATTTACAGTTCTGATGGTAATTTTAAGTCTCTAATCTAATCTAATCTCACCCTAACGCAGCCCATTCTTGAAAGCATCCTGGAAAATGATGGTTTCTTGAATACATAATTTTTCTTGTCATCGGCCAGGCCAACTGCGTAGTATGTGCCGCAGAGAGGATTCAAAGAAACAGAGCGCTTCCAGAAAGATCTAAAATCGCTCTACTACTTTGAATCGAGGGAAGGAAGAAAGCGTGGACCTCCCGGACCAAACGCTTCCATGTAGAGTAAAACAGTGTGATAGTTTGTACTTTATCGTTGGGAGCATAGATGCTAGAAAGATAAGTTGATGCTCTTTTTGACTGTGGGTAAACTTTTGGCATTTGAACCAAAAGGCTTGGCAATGATTGCCAAGGTTATAGCGCCTTATCTCGCTCACTTCCTTGAGCTTGATGGTAATTTTAAGACTTGTAAAAAAAATTGTTTGCATCTTAAGATGCCGAAAAAAATGGCCGCCATCATGGTCGAATTGCGTCGCCACTTTGAATTTTTTAAGTCACAAATCTAAAAACACTGCAAAAATTTCACCCATAAGCTGCCATGTAATCTCATCGCGGCGATATGGGACTGTTCATAAACCACGTGAACTTTTCTATGTGGGGGGACGGGGATTGTTTGACCAAAGTCTAAGCTCAATACACAATTTCAAAAAATTATATGAAGAAAATTCTACGAGAGGATTGAGATTTTCAAAAATGAATCTACGTGGCTTATGAACATTCCCTATTGTCTCCACGCTTATTCGCTGCCGCGACGAAAAAAAACTGCAGTCTGCGTAATCCTTCAAAAAGTGTGAACGTCAGTAGGTTCCCCAAGCAACTCATGCAATTCGTGACCTTCAGAGTCCAAAATAGACACGATTGCCAACCATAGTGCGCCAATATCTCTCTGCTGGTGTCATTATCGGTGGTCACAATTCAACTGCGTTTAAGTGAACCGGAATGATTCCATAAGGGACGAATGGCCAGTTTTCAGTGGCCCGAAATTTTATCATTACATTGAGTAGACATAGAAACCGGCGACTGTTCGAATATCCTGTCTTGCAAGACTCTGTCTCCCATGCCACAACCGGGCGGTTTGTGGTGGGTGAACAAAACCCTGTCCGAACCACCAGCTGAGAGCAAGTGTCAAAAACTAAAACCATTTCGGTTCGTCTCGTGTGCTATATACTAGCGTTCATAGCATAGCCCAGGATGAAGAGAGGCACAAAAATACAGTACAAAGCCAAATTCTAAAGAAGGGGCGGGCCTCAGTTATAAAATTAGACACAGGCAACAAAGCAAATAATTTTACAGCTGGGGGTGTGGCTATTTCTGTTCACATCATGGAATGAAACTTAATGAAATAAAAAGAAGAAGACAATTCGAATCATTTGTCACCCGGTTTTGAGGACTCGGATAGGCAAAACAATATTTTTAACCTATTCATACAGAAATTTGTATTGGAGCAAAAGTAGGTCATTGTAAGTAAATAATTGAACTACTTATACTTTATATACTATTTTTAAACTCAATTGTAATTTCGATGCAAAACAATTCTAAGTTTTTGTGATCAAATGGTGTATGAATGAAGTCATTTTGTTCAGTTGAACAAGAGTTATTAGCGTTCAAAAGCCTTTCACTCAAGCGTAAGACTTTGAAATGACACCCGGTATATAATAGCGAAACGTAGCCCTACGTTAAAATAGCAAAAAAAAAACGAGATAATTGTGGCACGAAATTAGTTTGAAAGTGATTGCCATAGTTGGAGTGATCTCAGCAAGTTCTGCTATTTGATACTCTTCAATATATAAATTACCAAAAACTTGTGGAACTGTGAAAACCCTCTCGAAGCTCATGGTTGTCACCTTGTCGTAGGTAAGAGGACTTATCTCATGCAAAA
>JASCZW010018339.1:0-15582 GCA_034211315.2 Aedes japonicus | reverse complement strand
GTCAGCGATTCCATCAATTGATTTAAGTCAGTCGGGCAGCTACGCTTTCAATCCGATCGGAAAGGTCATTTTGCGAAGCTGTTCATAATGCCTATCGCTTTGGAGGAAACGACCAGGTTGGGTCGAAATGCTTCAGCAACGCCGGTAGATAAGGCAATGCTAGTACATTTTCTTTTTCCAAACCCTTGCTGCAGATGGATGTGGTCTGTTTGGAGATTCAAAGTCTTTTAGTGCCGATAGACGCCCAGGTCGAAGTAGTGCCAATTGAACGATAGACCGGCATTGGGAAGTAAATATGGAAGAAAATTCTATAGTTAACTCTTCAGATAGCATTTGGCGGCCCTAAAAAGGGACCGGGGTGATTGGTTTTAATAATGATACGGCTCTGGTTGTATTTTGTACGATGGTTGAGAGGGCCACAATCTTTAACGTGCGTAGAAGATAAATATGGAACCACATACTTGCAGCCATATGCTGCGACATTTCACTTTCTCAAAATTATTTGATTCCTATCGAATAATTGAAATTTCAAACAGCCCAATAGGAATATTCAACAAAACAAACCCTTTAATAAGCAAGCTGATTTGGTCGTGCTGAAAAGGACGGATATAGTTGACGGGAAGGAAACATTGTTCGCGATTGAACTTGGGTTTTCTTGGATCAGCTCCTCGTCGGTGCGGTGGCCATCTGCAGGTGACGTGGGATGATTCTTGTCCCGCTGTTGTCACGGGCGGCTTTTTCCCATCAACTCGTAGGCTTAAGCAGCCTTCTTTCTTGCAGCGCATTAGCGGTAGTATCAGCCCAAATAGCCAACTGCACCAACCTCTCTGGATGACGACTACTCACCAGTGCATCCTACAGTGTACTCGCTCGCTCACTGCGTTGCAAAGCAGATGTTGCTGTGCACTGAATTAAGACTACCGTAAGACTGAATGAAATTTTCTGGTAATGGTGCGTCGGATGCTATTGCACGAAAGAAGGCGGTACCAACGAAGTCAATGTGATACAAATTGCATCAAAGGGGCCGAACTTCGTTATTGCGCCACAATAATTAGTTTTAATTAGTCTTAACAGAAATATTCTTAATTACCTTGCCACTGCCAACAACTAATCCGCTTACACAACTAGGGAACTACGACGAACCCAACATGGTCGGTCTCTGACGTGTCGCAGTTCGCCTCGAACTATCCCTTCTAGAATTTCGTTCGTTAGTTGTTCAACGTTCTTTGTGATACACTCCAACACACGGCGTTTAATGAATGCCATGTTCAGCCGTGACGTGGTAATTGAATTACAAACAGCACAAGAGAAAAATTCATCCAAACAAACTCTTTAGTTAAACTGATGTTAAACTTATGTCACGCAAAAAAGGACCATTTTCAAAACCCTCTTTTTCACGTACTTTCTCGGCATTTTGGACTTCTCAATGCCATTAAATTGTCGAAATAAATGTTTCACACCTTTTCTCCAACATAGAACAAAACAAAACAAACCCTTTGACAGATTGGAAGGTACCCAAGTAACACCAAATGTTTGATTGCATGCATTTTTGCTCAAATGTGACAAATGATCATGTTACTATTCCGATAATAGAAAACCGTTTCGAGTACTACTATAGAATTGAAATAGCGCAGAAGGTGGAGCCTATGAAACATAATTTATGTTTGATAATTGTCATAAACAAAAAGTTCTAAACATTAGTGTAACAAATTTCGTCGCCAGAAAGATTTCCATCAACTAGGTTCACCGTCTAGGTTCGACCGTCTCGACATATGAGATAGATAATAGTCAGAATCCTCTTGAACCCTACCATTATCCTATTTACCAACCTTATAGGGGACTTAAATAGATATTCACTTTGATTTAAGAAGCTATGGGTAATGATTTAAATTATAAACATTGATAACCGATGTTATCACACCAGCAATTTCATGTTATCATACAAGCAATTTCATCAATTCTGATGTTCAATCAATTCGCAACTGGAATTTTCAATATTTCATTCTAGCAAAACAAAACTAGGTTCAGAGGCAAACGAGTATGTGACATAAATAGATATAGGATGTATATCTATCTTAAGGAAAGCTCAAAAAACAGTCTTTTTCCGTCCAATACGGCGCTTATCAAACATACCTGACAAGTTTTGTGGACGTTTGGCCTTTCTCGCATATGTTTGTTTCTTGAAATACGGAAGACTTAAATGAATGCATTTATGAAACATAATATGCAAACAAGATGTCAGACGAGATCACACTGTTATAGATCTACAGCATGACACAAGAAAACTAAAACTTGAATATTTATGTTTTCGGTGCTACTTGGGTAGTGCAACACTTCGAGAAAGTTGTCGCGTTTATTCGTTTGCTCTTAATTTTAGATCAAAATATTTTTTTTCATTCATTTATTTGTTTATGTATACAAAATTAATATTTTTTCGATTAGCTTAGAGAGACGAATGTTTAAGTAATCTGAAAATGTGGTTGTCGATTTTTTTAAAATCATTTTATTGCTTGAATACATGATTGTTGTTGGGCTTGGTATAAGGTACCATAAGGAGCACTTTTATAAAAATATTTTTTTATAGTGAAGAAAATAGAGAAATGCTAAAAACAAAATGCATTTATATACCCTAATAAATTCTGAATATATATGGTTCAAAGCTTAAAAAATTCAGGCACTTGAAGAAGGATAATTTTAAATTGAATAAATATCGGACTTGGCGGTCGAAGTCACCCCGTTGATCGAAGTCACCTCGCTCTATGGTAATTACGTATTAATTTAATGACTAGCGGGTGAAGATTACCACAACTTTGATACGGTAACCCTTCACGAAAGAACTTTCTTGTTTTGATTATGCAATTTCACTGTCAAAACCAAGCGTTACAAAAGGTAGAAGCACAGAGAACAGACATCCAGGCTCGATCATTTTTACCCCAATTTACTGTGTAAATATTTAAAAGCAAACCGTTGAAAAAACAACGCCGCCTAGTCTAGGTTTCACCAAACTAAAATTGACAGCCTATCAAATCTCGAGGCGGGCAAGTCGAGGGGCGCGCAAGAACATTTGAGTACAGCACACACTTTTTGAAAGTATTGAAAATACGCGTTTAATACGGCTAATTATACTTTGAGTACGTTAGAATACCCACTTGAGACTTTAAATAAACCTGTATTACAATTATATACCTTGAGTGCTATGAAATACATTTCTGTTAAAATTTGAATACCAAAAGTACAGTTAAATACATTTTTAATACTTCAGATAAATTTAAAAACTTTTAAGTACTGATCGATTATTTTGATAACAATTGCAGATTTCGATACTCAAAATACATTCTTATTACAAAGACGTGCTTTGAATACCATAAAATACATTTTAAACACTTTTCAATTATTTTAAATACCTAAGAAATCCAAATCAATACCTCGTGTACCATTTAGTACATGTAAAGTATTTAAAATCCCCTTAAATATACTTAGACTACAATTTACATCCTAAATAACAAATAAATATATTGGATTACAGTTTCAATACATCGAGTACAAGTGAGCACATTTTAATTACTTAAAATATCAAACACACAACACACTATTATAAGACCACTCATTCACTGATGTAAAAAACATATCAAATTTCATAAAATTTGCCTTATGAAACTGTATGAGCCCACTGTATTTTGATTCCATACGGCCCTTATGAAATCGTTGTGTAAAACTAAGGCTTACTCAGTTAATCGTAATGATTTTCTCAGGTCATTCTTACCAATTCCATAAACCGCCTTATGAATTTCGTGACTGTTGTTTGTCTGTAATAATCATAATGTATATGTATGAAATCGCAAAAAGCGAATTTCTTCGCGCATCTTGAGGAGTAGTAGTTTTGTCATAAAATTCTTCATTGATAAACATTAATTGTACTGCGAGCGTACCATAAGGTGACTGGCATTGGCTTCTATTTGCATAAACTCAATCTCAAATGAAAATTTCAGTAAAATTCAATAAAAAATACAAAAAATACAAATACTAAAGCAATAGTCAGTATAACCAATGCATGAGTTCCATTGCACTCACAAATGAATTTCATAAGGTTATACAATGAAACCTATATGGTTGCCATAAGCAAACCATTAGAAGTGATTGTGAAAACAATCATAGCATTTCATAAGGTAACTTTGTGAAATTCAAACCGTTTCCTTGTAGCCAATTTTCATAAGGTTATTTAATAAACATTAAAAGGTTTTTTTCACTAGTGTTTGTACAGAAAACCACTCAGTTTTTTTATTATGATTCCTATTCCAAATTGGCCTAGTTTAGCGAGAATTTATTTATTTAAAATTTATAACTTGAAAAATGCACTGCATTGACAGAACTCAAGATGGTTGTATCCAATATTAAATTTACCACATATAATAAGGTTTCTCTGTTGACCTCGGTTTTGACCCAATAACATTTCAACTCAATATGAGTAGTCCGAATAATAGCGTGTAGGTAGAACCTTGAACATTGATTAAGAACACGCTCGAAACACCCTCTCTTTCATTTGTATTGTCCTTTTTTTCTAACGGAAAATTAGATGAGAGCATTAAGTAACATTTACGTGTGAGTAAAAGAGAAAGGAATACAATTCCACTCAATTATTGAGTAGAATGGAACGAGAGTGTAGAACTCTTAAAACACTCCAGTATTTTAAATATATTTGAATCCTTTCTAATCTCATTAAATACTTTCAGGTACTCAAAATACTCATAAAATACTTTTCAGAACTTTAAATACAATTCAAATACTCTTTGAGTAGCTAAAATATTTTTCAAATACTTTTGGTTTCTTTGAGTCCTTTAAAATACTTTTGATTACTTTAAATATTCTGAAGTGTTTGTAAATACTCTGTAAATCGAGTTAAATCCGGACGTATTTTCAATACGACACACTCAGTAGAATGCTCTGCGTGCCCCTCGGGGCAAGTGGTGCCATCAACATACGATTCAACAAAACTAACGGAAACGAGCTATAATTTTAAAATGGCAGTTACAAAAATTTACACACGGAGGGCACTCCAGCTTGGATGTCTGTTCTCTGTGGTAGGAGTGCTGAATAGCGCAATATGAATTCAGTGAACAAAAGATGCTCATAATTGTTCAGATTTACTCAGAATTGCTCAGTGTCTTGCCCCTGAGGTTTAAATACTATTTACACCGTTCGAATACGATGAAAATACATTAATATGGCTAATTTTATACTAAACTTACTAAAACTGTCAAAAAATGCAGAAAAACTAAAAAAATATTATTGGCCACCACTTTGTATGGTGCCGCCCCATAGTGCGGTCGGTGGGTGGAGCGAGTCTTCTCTATTGCGCCTTTTCCTGTTTCCCTATCCTTTCCGGGCTATTGATCCGAGTTCTGTGGATACTGGAATTGGTTCAAGTTATTTTTTTTTAATTATTTGCACCAAAGCACCACGCTCATCACGGTTTCCTGGAGATACTACACTCGATATAGGAATGGTTCGAACAAATATGTGGAGAACACGCGAACATTTCCCCGTTAGTTAGTTTGAGAAAAAAAAAAACGGAACTTCAACCGAACTCAGAAGTGGCCATTACCAAGTGGATGCAGTGAACTAATTTTGCTACATTTTTCCATTAGTCCTGCTGAAATGATCTGTTCCTGTTCGTTCATTAGTGGTGGCAGTGATGGAGATATGGAAGATTGGCCACCAGCAGTGAAATGTAATTAAAGTTAGTGGAGTTTTCAGCTCGATTGGGTTGCCTTGCCTGATAGATTAAGTGGAAAGCGAAGGAATTGATGAACCATTGGGTAATATTACTTCAAAATTCAGCCATCCGCAAAGCACCACATTGCTCAAATCTCGGTGCGATTAGACGAATATTTCCAGATGGAAGCTCGGCTCGGGGGAGGGGAAAGTCTTTATTGAAATTCTCCCAGGGCTAATCAAAAACTGAAATATGCCGTTCGGGAGGAATGCTGAATGAACGTCGATACAAAGACGGCCACCGAGCTTCGGAGGGGGAAGGGGAGCTGGAACTGGGGCTGATTTATACGCTGTGTGTCTACAGTGTCTAGTTCAGGCTGTGGGGGAGTGCGTGCTTCTTCCGGTGGAAGGCTGCGAAGCAACCGGAAAGTTATGCCAAGCACGTGCGCGTTCTTTCCTAATTTGATTGCGCTCCAATCGTGATGTAATAATTTGAATGATGAAGTGTTGATTCTACCGTGCTCCTGATAGGATCCGAAGCTGTTGATTTGCGAGAGGATGAAACGAGGTCGGGAATGTACTTATCGAGTTGATGCTTCATCACTGTCGATTAAGATGAGATACTTAGTATTTGAGTAGTTCCATACCAAATGGTTAATCGATTTATCCTCAATTAGAGCCGTTTCAAACAAATAATCGAGGTTTAAATTAGTCCTTTAAATACCTCATCCAAACCCACCAAACCAGGAATAAAACTCCACACAAAAATCGATTCCGATAATCCCTTGCAAGTCATTTTCCGTTATCAACTGTCACTCCACCGGACCGACACCAATTGGCAGCAGCAAACAATCGATCGTCCGATTGGTGCTTTCCGGCATCGAGTGCTCAAAGCCGTGCACATTAATCCGTCGTCGAAAGATTAGTCGCTTAATTAGCCACAAAGCATCGAGTTCGACAGTCTGTTTGTTGTTTTTTTTTTCATTGACATTTGGTCGAACACAACACTATCTCTCTTCTCCGTCGCTGTCGTCCATATTTGTATCGGAACGAAGAAGGACCAACCCCGATATGTTTGTCGTCCGGTCGTTTGTCGTCCTATGCACTCGGGGTGGGAGAGGCACTACGATAAGAGACAAGAAAATCGTAATGGACAGGAGGAGGACCCAAAATGCCGAGGAGGGGAGGGGAGGCTTTGCTACTGTTCACTGAAGTAGGAGGTAAAATCAATACCTTGTGGGAAGTTACAGGGGGTGACACTATGGGGTAGTTCAAATATTACGTTATGCATTGCAGAAGTGGAAGTTTGAGTAAAGAGTTGATTTCTTAAAGTTATTCCGATCGAACACCAGAAATTCTCTTTCAAAACAGCAACATTCTCAATCGTATTTGAATGGACATTCGAATTTGTTTTCAAAACTTGTTGTTCATTGATTTCAGATGTTAACACTATTTCAGTAAACCCATCAATCAAAAGGGAACAAGGGATTTACAATTCACTTATAACATTTTTAATGGAAGGTCCATTTAGTCCCAACTACACAGAAAGAAATCTTGTAGTAAAAACTACCATTTTACCCGACTACGTCTATCTTTAAAACTACCATGAAATTTCAGTCAAATTTACTACGTTTACGGTAAAATCTTCAACGTTTGTGGTATATTAGACAAACCACATATTGATATCAACCGCACCATGGTTGATCTAATCGCAGGCATGGTAAAATCAAACGCATTTATAGTCAGCTGAAAATTGTTGGTGATTGCGCTTAACTTAACCCTCGAAATGGTAGTTTCTACTACGGCTTTTTTTTGCGTGTACGATAGCTATGGGTCAATGACGTCTATAAAAGGTCTGGTCCAGTAGCCACAACAATATTAGTGAAATGAGCAATTCACTCATGACACTAATCCCACTGCACTCCTTGCGCACGCTACACAAAAACTCGGAAAGTGCTACGTCATACTATTTATGTTGATTCGTTCGCTCCGTGATTGATAATTGTATGCGCTATAAAACTTAATTTTTCAACCGATTCCAGTCTACCGATGATGGAAAATTGGCTCTTTATCGCTACTCGATTGTCAAGTCTCAGCGTTTGAAAGTTTGTGTGGCAAAAATTCAATTACCTCAGTTAAATTCACTATAAATGATCCATGTTATCGGGAGAAAATGTTTCTGCTCAATAAATGCCATTTGTATCATGATTATTTCCACAATTAAGCATTTATAATGAACGTTTGAACCGATATTTTTTTTATCTGAACCTATGCCCACCAATGCCCTTCCAACACAAGCCAGCAGTGCGTGGTCCCAGACCTTATATAGGAGAAGCCATTGTTTACGTTTGTCAGTTAGGCCCTAAGGACAAATCTGTGTCGAATTCATTTATCTGGACACTAATAGTGGACGATGTCGAATCAAGATTTCTAGACAAAATCATCAAAAGGTCGAAAGTGACAATTGTAAACAATGACTTCAAACTATAATAACTCACTGTATCTGTTTCTGGTGCTATTTTGTTTGTGTGAGCAAGCAAATCCCAGCAAAAATAAGCTAGATGTCATTGTTTACAAATGTTACTTTCAACCTTTTGACTATTTTATCCAACCCCGAGCATCTTGACCAAGCCTATGACAAGGACCGCTTTTTCACGTAGACAACATCTCAGCAAGCTCAGCTGTCAAAATAATGTCAACATTGTCAGTTGTGTTTGTTGTTGCTCGTTTACGTTTTGTCTGTTGTTGCTCGTTTTCGTTGTGCACGTCAAACAAAGCAGAAAGATCGCTTTCTGTGGTGTTTTACATCAAAACAAACAACCAAAATAAATTATTAGACTTCTAATTGACTGCTGACAGAGGGCCCAAATCAATTTTGGCCCAGGACATCCTGTCAACTGTCAATCACTGCTAATGGTATAGGCTTGTCAATGGCCTGGTCTAGACAGAAGAGCTTAGTTTCACGTACCCATCTACAAATTGTAGATGTCTCTACCGTGCATAAACAAAGGGGCCTTCCACCTTCGATACTACCGCTTTTTAGTACTGGAGTATATTTTCTCGTATCCTTATGTGTGGATGTCAAGAATAGTGCAAGAAAAAATGTTTATTGAGGTGTCAAGTTGATGTGGCTATTGTCGGCGTAGCACTAAGTTGGAATTCGGTGGTTGGACTTCCGAACCGAACTTTTCTTCCGAAGTAGTTATCTGTCAAACTGCTTGTCATTACTATGTCATGTGGTTCATCGTCGTTGATTATGCCAACGGTTACAAATGTAAATAACAAAGTCTCAAGTTTTGAATCGAGAAGTTCTTTAAAGCCTCAAAAACTTGCTCTGGCACTTGACAAACATTAATTTTTGTTTACCGTTTATTCTTCGTAAAGCAAGAAGTATCTTTATTTTGAAAACAGTATTATTTTGATAAGATCACTGACTGTTCATAGAAACTTAATGGCAAATGTTATTATTCAAAATGTACGTCAGCAACAGGCGAATTCAAACACTGTTTATCATGTCTTGTATGGCCACTACTTATTCCCAAATAGTAGGAACAAGGAACAGGATCTAGCCACAATATACGGGAAATCATTATAACAATCTATAATTTATCAAGTATGAGAACGAGGGGCTTTTCAGACGAAAACAACGGAAACAAGTTTATAAGAAATTTGGAACTGATATGCGGTTGTGGCTAGTGAATCTGTACAGAAAGGAACCAATGTTATTTCTGGATGAAGCGAAACATAAGTTCCAGGTACAATTCAGTGTCAGCATCAGCGTTTCTTCCGTTTGCGCCATCTTTCATGAAGCCGGACTATCGTGGAAGGTCATAGAACGACGAGCAATTCAAATCCGCGAAAAGGAGATGGTAAGATTTACACGACAGTCACTAGCCATCCCTTGGGACTTATTTAATCTAGTCTTTCTAGATGAAGTGGCATTTGCTAACCGGGACATGCTACGTCGAAAAGTGTATGGTACGATTAGGCAGAAAGTAGTGTACAGAGGCAAGTTTTGCCGAAAACGGCGTGAATCCTTTTTATGCTTCCTTGGGGTTAAGGGAATCTTGAATAGCTTTTGGACTGAAGGCACTTTTAACAGGAGAAAGTCCTTTGAGTGCTGGCGCACTTTTGCTCTTCAACATCACCAGGTCCAAACCTATCCAGTGATGAAAGTCAATGAAGGTTACTTGACCTAAGATGATGTGAGTATCGATATAAAAGTTTGGATGACAAGGTAAATCCGTTCAATGCAATATTTTATCAACTTTTGATCACTGTTCCTTTTGGAAACATAACTTTTCTTACGCTCATATATCTTAAGACTATCGCTCCAGATAATTATTGACAGCATCCGTTCTAATCTTCAACTTGATTATTTATCAAACCTTTACAAATGTGTACCGTGTTCAATTTTAGATTGCCAAAAACAACTCGGCACCATGAGGCAATCTGGTTTTGAAATTGAAAAATCGGTTATCATTTACCCTTTTCCAAAGCGGGTTGAAATTAGTCTGGGAAAATCATCAAAAATATGATGAAAGACCATGGTTTTAGCTTTTTACCGCAAAGTGGCGTTGAAAGCATCTAATAACCGTTAAATTTGAAATTCTCACAGAAAATTCAATGCTCAGAAACCAAATTCAAATTCAATTCTTATTACAAAACTTTCAAAATGCCAGCATGCCTTGTAGAAGATTAAATTTAGTATTTCTTGATATCTGTTTTGACATGCATCCAATGAACCATGGGAAATTTCTTCTTCTTTAAATTATAAGCGGCTTTTCTTATCAAGGATCTCGTCATCTGGTAACAGCTGGAACAAGGCGTTAATAATTTTTGGGATTTAAAGCAATGAACTATTATGGGAGATATTCTTTGAATCATGAGCAGTTCTACCTAACTTCAAAATTAGCAATATGGGAATTTAACCTGATATCTTTGGGTCATGAAACAATAAATCTCTCATGGGAGATTTTTCCTTCATTAAATCATGAGCAATGTTTTCGAATATCATAATTTTCTATTTGCTAATATGACTTTTTGAAGATTGAACTAAGGTTTGCTCGCCATTTTTGGAACAATAAACCAACTAATTGGGAGATTTGAAATTGAAATTAGAACATTGATCATTGAAATTAGAACAGAAAGTTATTCCCAGCAAATAAAAGTAAATTAATGAATTTGTTCACTCAGTCACCTTAGTATTCGATTCAGTCGAGTTGTTAGTACACGAAACTGAAGAAGTCTGCCCATTGTAGACGAAATACGCATATCTGTCAAGATAAGCTATAAAGGTAGTTGGAATTAAATTGAAAATACTAATTTTTCTTTTCATTTCTAGCTTATGACCCATTTGGCCTAATGGCATTCGGCAAAATTGCCTTTTTCCTAATGACCCGTCACTACACAGTTTGAAAGAAACATTCAATTTCCTAGGACTTATATTAATAGGATCTTCCATGTAGATTTAAGCTAGATATTGTTGGAATGAAGTCTGTTATGGTATGAAAGATTGCCAACGATATGGTATGGTGTATCATAGATTGCCAATAGTTACGTTGCTTACGCTTGCTTTGGCTAGAAACTAAACGAGGGGAAATTTTACGCGTCTGTTAAAATTTATTAATTTTTTCTGAGAAGTTCATGCGCCTTATAAGGAATATTATAAAATTTAACATGGTTTTCTTGAGAAAAAGTCTCGTTTGTTCTTCGAGTGGACTTGAAAATAGTTGATGAGTGGTCCTAACAGCATCCTTTCTGTTGGTCTAAATTGACAAAAATGTTTAAATATTTTTACTAAAAGTCACTTTTAGTTTGTTTGTTTGCCAAAACTGAGCCCTTCTGCCGACCCCATCCTTTTATTCACCGTGACTTCTCGTCGAAGAGCAGATATTTCTATATCTATTTCCACAGATAGCTTCCAATTAGGCAAGTATTATAAACACATTTCAACACTCAAAAATTACAATTTTTGCAATCATATTTAGAAAGCCGCATGATACGTAAGAAATCATGAACCACAAAGCTTGTTATGAAACCAACGAAGCAACGCAAGTGTGTGCGAGCGGCGAATTTAACTTAGATTGGTTAAAAACATTTTCAGGACAATACACTGCACCACCTAATGCATGCATTAAATTATTCGAAGCAAATTGAGAAGTTGCACTTTTGCCCACAAAAAATAATGCATTTTTCCCCAAGTGTCGATTCATAGCGAACAATAAAACAAAATCATGCGAAATTACCTTAAACTATGGCCAGCCTAATGTCTTGTTCAGACTACAGAGTTATAACATGTTATAACGGTTGTCAATTGATTTCAACAAGAAATTTGTCATCAAGATAGGCTTATAACATGTTATAACTCCGTAGTCACAAGGCATAACACTTTGTTCAGACTACAGACTTGTAACATAATACAAGGGTGTTTTGAAAGGAAAATGTCATCAAGATAGCCTTGTATTATGTTACAACGCTGAAGTATGAACAAAGCATAAGCAGTTATAACATATCATGAGCCTAACTTGATGACGAATTTCTTGTTGAAATTATTTGACAACCATTATAACCACAGGAGTGAAGCGACTGTCATCCACGAACAACAATCGTGAAGCCGAAAACTTAGTACTGCGTGTGGTGCTAATTTGACAGCTCGATTTTCTCGAAGGCTTTATGCAGCAAACACAACATTCGCGGAGGAAGTTGTCGTGTTTTGTCGTTAATTTGATTCGAGAAAAAAAATCCGTGTTGTACTTAGGGTAGTGGTTATTAAAACGACAGTAATTTTTCATTGTTTATCAGCGAGGTATTATAGTGTTTTACCTTAATTACTGTTACTAGTAGTTTGGTAGAAGAAATATTGTAAAAAAATATAATCCATTGTGAATCAAGCTTAAAATGTTCAAATCGTTACTAGCGCCACACCAAAAAAGGTTGGCTTCAAGAACTAACGCTCTCTTCATTCCTCTGATTATAACATGTTATAACTCTGTAGTCTAAACAAGGCATTACAATCTTGCTATTTTATTTTGGGTGTACCCATTCCTCTTTTAACCTGCGATCGCAGCAAGTCGTGCTTTGAAAATGACGTGTTTTGCTTTTGCTGCGTCGTTTTTAAAATAAAAAATATATTCCTTCATTCAACTAAAATTAATGGTGATAGATATTATAGTTTCTCCCAGTCCTTTGCGTAGGACGTTGTGAATGGAATCCCTCTCAAAGTGTGTTATGGCCGTGTTTATTGAGATGGATGTGCGTCGGTAGTTTTTCCCATATTTGTTTTAGTGCCCCGCTGCCGCATCCGTACGAGCTGCTCTGTGATGCACGAATTTGACTTGTACAATCCTAATAAACTCTAATAAAATTAACAGCTATAGGCGAGGGGGGTGACACTCCCACGATGAGCTTCAAATAAAGTTTCCCTGACATGAACATTTCCACGATGATGTCGATTTTCTTTGCACTGCAAGCATTTTTTTTGCGATTGGCACGATCAATCGCGATGAGAGCGCGATGACGATGTGATCAGAATAAAAACTATCAGACAGCATCAAACTGCTCGAAAAATTTGACAACGAGAACTGCCAGAAATAAAATGACATTTCGCGATTCCAAACATTCCATCAATAAATTTGTCTTCTGTCATTGCACGAAAAACGACTCCGGATTTTGTGTTTCTGTTGACTCCTCTGCATTAGCCCGCCGGAAAAGTCGCCATCAATTCAGTTTTCACTATCTTCACGCCTTTTGGTCTACAATACACCGTCTGCTGCTGATGCTTCTCACGGTAGCTGCAGCCGCAGTTTAAAGCCGAATAGTTGCAGATGTTGGATCAAACTTAATTTCAACGGAGAGTACCGCAACGATACCATCAGCCTTTGGTGAAGTTATCCATCCAACATACGGGAGTCGAGCTAGGACGACGAGTTTGTTAACCATTACCTTACTCATTACGGCTACCAAAACTACGGAACCCACATCGGCACAGTCCCCAACAACCGACTACCGACGACAACAACAACAGCCGCAGAATTCATAACATCAACAACATCCTGTCATCCCACTTTATGCCCACCTAGCAATGAGCTACACCGGATCTGTGCTACAATCTAACTAATGTAATGAATGCGAATGCAATCAAGATCCATCCCGGGTGTCCTGTATTGCTGCAACGGAACATCGCATGTGTTCCAAAAGCTATCACTTGATGGTACATGCACATGCGAAACGACACGATCCGGGAGCTGGTACAGAACAAGTCTATCAAGTACATCAGGCAGTTTATATCGCTCTCGTTTACGGATGGCTGAATTCAGAAGATAAGCAGTTCGTTTTCTTCACCGAGTTGTCTGAACTTTTTCCAATAACAACATCCTGGGCAGAAACTAGCTACAACAGCTGTGAAAGCCGACTTGTCATTTCCATCTGTCCGGGAAAACATTCAAACTGCTAGTTTATTTGTAAACCCGTCACCGCGTATTTTATTTGGGGCTCAAATGCCAGCGGTCGAAAAACCAATTACCTTGGGAAATACTCTATCGCATTCTCCTCTCGAGTATCTGACCTGGGTAAGTTGCTCACTGTACTACTGCTGTTGTCATTAGCAACCGTCTAGGGAAAGCAAATTTTAGAGGCCAAAACAACACCGGCAGTTTTTAGGAAGGAGAGTTCTTCCAGGCTGAGAAACCCGCTATAAATTGCGCTGGAGTCCGATCCATCGCCAGCAGCATTTGCTGTGATTCAGCCGTTATTGATTTTGATCGGATACAGTGTCAGAAATTACGCTTTTGGCGATTAGGCCGTCATCTGATTGGATTCCTCAGCAATTCCACAGCTCTCGATGACGGCATGTAGGCAGTCAAAACTGAAATTATTGGTTTGATTGGAAAACTCTTTTTGTGATTGGTTTGCGTAAAATAAAGTAATATTTTCAGATTTATTACGGTGTAGACCGTGTGGATCTTTAACCAATTCCGTTGGATTCTTAAAAAGCTTAGTACATACGACGCTGCTGCTGCTTGCTACTTTCTATAAAGAGCTTGCACATATGTGATCATATCTTGGCTGGAATTAGTGTTAGAATTCGGAATTGTTGTGACGCTGGGTGCGGCAACCACCACGGGTTGCACGGTAGACTCATACTCTAACACTATTTCCATTTCTTGTATCCAAAACGGATCCGGATCATTCAAGACATTGCAAGCTTTATCGCCCTGCGTCATACCGTTACCGTTGGTCGTTACTAGTGGACCATTGTTCGGTTTTAGCTCATCGAAAACCGGTTCCTCCTTCGGTTCGAAGAGCAACTTATCGGTGGGCAATTTTTCCATGATGCCTCCCCCTCCAAAGAGCGACATGGAATTGGAAAGCACCTCTAAACACTTCGGACAATGAAGGCATGCTGTTTTTTATTTACGCCCGGTGCACTGGTGATCCTTCAGTTGCTCCACATTTGGAAAAGCTTAATACAGAACAAACTAGCATATAAGTTCGTCTATACAAGCAGGCGTCAAAGGTGGAACATAAACACTTACCAATTCCTATTACTTTTAGACTATCGATTTTGTTTCGGTAAGCACTGATGGATGCTACTCGATTCACCTGCTCGAAATAAGCAAAACAAATTTCGATAGTGTTGCCAGAAATGGAAAGTGATGCTCGAATTGAAATGGCATGGCTGCCAGTAATCAATATCAATGCTCACGATTCGAGTAAGGATCGGTCACGATAAGACGCGATGACGCGATGAATTTCGCGATTACTAATACTGTTGCGATTAATGACGATAATGGAAGCGATGGTTTTTATGTGAATTTGATAAAGATTCGCAGCGATTCGATGTGCAATCGCACAGTTGCGTACCCTCGG
>JASCZW010018338.1:0-15594 GCA_034211315.2 Aedes japonicus | reverse complement strand
TTTAAGCTTATATGCAAAAACATTCTACACCCTTGCGAGCAAGCTTAAATAATTACCTTCCATGGGAAATTTTAAAAAGCTATTATCTGTCTTAACTTTTTTTACCGCCCTTCGTTTTATTTATCAATTCCTCCTCAGTTTTCGCGACAAAATTTTTGGAGTAGATCTTACGCTTCAGGTTGGCCCAGAAATTCTCGATGGGACGCAGCTGGGGGACGTTGGGCGGGTTCGCCGACTTGGGAACCACATCGATATTCAGCAGCTCCAGCTCCTCCAGCGATCGCTTCGAGTAGTGGCCGACGCCAGATCCGGCCAGAACACCGTGTCTTCGACCGTTACGGTATTTCTTGATGAACGACGCAACTTCCGGCAGGCATTTCGTACTATAAATTTGCCCGTTCACGGCCAGTCCTGATCAAAATTTGACATCCCCTGCTCGCTGATTGTCAGCCACAGCAGTACCTTCTTAGGGAACTTGGTGTGTGAAATGAACTTCAACTCGGAGCTCACTTCCTTCGTGGGGGAAGTAAAATACGAAGTGCCCTGCCAGTCGTTGCCATCCAGGGTGAGATAGGTCTCGTCGTCCATCACTTCGCGATTCGCCGGGAAAATCGAGTTGACCATCTTATTCAGCCGCAGCCGCTGCAAGCACCTCCGAAACCAGTGGACGCGACTTCTGCTTCCTCACATGTATGTTCATGTTCGACAGGGATTTTTTCACTGTTTGGTCAGTTGAACCGACCTCTCGGCCAAGCACACGCAGCGATGTAGCCACTTTTCTCTCGGTCTTCCTTCTCCAGCATCCTTTGGAGCTTCTTGTCGCTCAGGGTCGTCGGCCATTCTAAACCGGGCTTTCTTTCGATGCTGATTGTTGTCTAATAGTGCCAAGATGTTGTAGATACCGAAACGGGCGTATCCGGCGTCCATAAAGTGCAGCACGATGTCCGTTTTCGACGCGACGGGGTGCCGTTCTTAGAACACGCACACTTCTAAACCGAGTTGCTTCACTGTTTTTGCCACCAGCTCTATCAGTCAAACTCTACCGACTGATAGAGCTGTCGAATTTTGTCTGCTGACTAATGGGTTACTATTAGCGAATTCGTTTTTGTTCAGTTCCAACCTAGTTTCGCACCAGTTCCAACCTAACTACTGTCAACACGTTTTTTTATTCGCCCAATTCAGCCCAGGTTGGCACTGGGTTGAACTTTTTTGACGATTTCACCTTTTTTGCAGTTTCAACCCGAGTTCACCAATACAACTGTTTTCAAGCTGTCAAATTGTGTGTTGTCTATTGAAAGTGGAATACAGTGAGCACCGGAAAAAACATTTTTAAAAATGCATGTGCCTCTGTGATAAGTGTTGCTGTTATTGCCGTCGAATTATTTGATTCCGATTCGGATATTGGGGAAAATGTATTGTTTATAAGTGTAAAAATGCCAAGAAACCAAAGAATACAAGTATATAATTTCGTCCGTAGTGAATAACTTTTTGGATGAAGTGGTATTTAATATTATGTTACTGCCGCCGGTGGTAAAACATAGCTACATACACTTTTTGCGAAAGGAATTCTTGTAAACAAACACTGCATTCGTTGATTTCATATTTATATATTTCCATTTCAAATATACATATTTCACCAATCACGCAAAACAAAAATTGCAAATCGATAATTTAAATGTTGGTTTCCCCTTTTGCGAAGTGCTTTGGAACTGCATATTCGTTGTTTTCCTTGACACTCAAAAAAGTTCTTTTATTTGCATTCAATCAATAGATTACAAAGTAATTTGTTTGTTTCTAGTTCCGGCGTCATTTCCGCATTAATAAAAGCACAGCGGAGATGATTACTGCAGGCTACGTGGAATCTGAATTCCATCATACCAACACCGGAACTGGACACATAAGTGTTCCAGTTAATGATCAAATCCTGGCGTTTCTATGATAACTGTTCTGTGGCTGGAGCAAGGGACACGCAAGAACTTTTAAGTATACGACACACCTGTTGAAAGTATTAAATACGTATAAGTATAATTACCCTTTGAATATGGCTACCTTAAGTACAACAGAATACCTATTGAAGGCTTCAAATACTTTTTAAATATCAATTTAATACTTTGAGTGCTATGAAAAACATTTTCATTACAAATTGAATGTTATAAGAATGCTATAAGTACACCTACATACATGTTGAGTACAGTAGAGAAATTGAAATACTTTTAAGTACTAATTGTTTATTTTGATAACAACTTTAGATGTAGATAATCAAAATACTTTTTTATTACAATCTCATGCTTCGACTACAGTTAAAAAAACATGTTTAATACTACAATCCTTTGAATGCAATGAGTACATTGACACATTGAATCCAATTCAATACTTGCGTGTGCATTTATAGGTAGCACGAGCATGAGTATGATTGTCCACCAAAGGATGCTATTCCGTTATTGTCAGATCCAACAGATTGATCGCTTTTTCTGCCTGGTTAGGTAATATATGACTTCTCTGGGCGGCGGCATGTCCCCCCTTTCCGGTGGATATTCCGTAAATAGAGGACCAATCGGAGGAGACTTGATCCTATACCTTTATCCTATTATCGTCTAGCAATAACAAACGAATGCAAACAAGACGACGACGAGATAATTTTTGACAGTGAGCGAAGGATAATCCAGGTGGTCTCACACACACTACCATACAATCTGACTCGTAACTCAGTCGTTTTTTTCTTCTCTCGATTGGGTTGGCACTGAACCAGTTTCAAAAACGAATTCGCTATATGATTGATGCTGTAAGGAAGTTTCATCAGCAAAACTTGAGTAGAACCTGCTAAAATAGACCAACTTCGCGTTCCCCGCACCGACGTTATATTTCTTGTTGTTGAACCCGCCAACACCTGTCATTCTGTCAATCATTGAACATTGAAGATTAGAAGTTTTTTTTTAAAGCGATCGGAGATTTTTCACAATGTTTATGCCATTGGTTTGACCAAATCATAGTTACTGTCAGTAGTGCGTCGTTAGTAAACAACGAGGAATACTTGCTCTTTCGTTTGACTGAAGGTGAATGTGTGAATGCATGCATTTCATTAAAACGCCAATCATAACCAATCCATCAAGTAACCGATTGTTCGCTTTGAAGACTTCATTACTTTCCATTTCCGAGCAATCGAAATACTATTGGGAGCCGGAATTTGCCATCGAATTAGTCATAAAATTCACAACAGTCACAAGTCCGGGAGATTTCCCATTTCAAACTAGTCAGCATTTTCCAAAAACTGCAGTTGCTGTAAAAACTAAGAGAACCATTTTTTATTCAGGAATTAAGTGAATAGTAATTCGCAGGCACCGGGAACAACTTGATGTAATGATCAGCATCCAAGACGAGCAATACCACTTTCTGTCCGGCCCCAGCATCACCCGCACCAAACACGGCTACTTTTCGGCACAAAAGCTGAAATTTTACTCATTAATTTGTATTTGATATTATAGCAACGTGTAGCGTTTTGAAACTGTGTTTTTCTCGTTCAAAATTGCTACAATAATAGATCAAAACATATACCAGTTTTAAAATGACGCAAAATAGATCCGGTATAATCCAACATTTACAACACCGGTGCAGCGGTGTTGTTGCGTTTGGTCTAAATAAATAAATCTCATCCATGATTTGGACCATCGTTGAATATGCCCTAGGGATATATTGGGGAACGTCCATTAATTACGTCACGCAAAAAGTGACTTTTTACATGCGCCGATCATTAACTAACCAGTCCCAGGCAGAAAGTGAAGCAAGAGAGAGAGAGGGAGGCATTTGATTGCTGAAACGAAAACGGATTTATCATTTGGTAATTAGTACGTTATTGCTTATGATAAGTTCACGTATGAATTAGTTTTCATCTGTTTCTTCTCCTATTGGTGGTTGTTACACTGATACTGAGCCGGCGTCGGTGGTGTAGTGGTAAGCGTGACTGCTACTTGACATCCCAGTGGGTCTGGGTTCAATCCGAGTCGACGTCGGTGGTCACGTCTTCTTTCGGAAGGGAAGTAAAGCCGTTGGTCCCGGCTTCATGAGTCGATAGTTAGCGTTCAGGTGGCGGAGTCGTCGTCGTGGCGTCGGTGATTGTCACCATGTGAGGAAATAGTACTTGCTTTTTGATTTCATCCATTACCGCTCATTCTTCTTTGTTTCCTCGATCACTCACGCCACCGAAGAATAGGAACCGCGGCATGCCCCAACAATAGGAAACGCGATGATACAAAATATTGCGCAACAAAGCCTCGACACGTTGTCACCTTGTGAGGAAATAGGCCGACGGAAAAAAAACACGTCTCGACACAACCGTTCACAGCCGATTTTCGTAAACTTTAAATTTGCACAACATTCCAAAACCTATTTTACAACTGGAACTGATATCTGCAGCAAGCAAGTTGAACGTCTTATATAGCAATCTACACTTTGAATTGCGATTGAAGGATTCAGCGAAATAACCGTTCCTAGAAGCATTTCGTGCGTTAATAAATGTTTTCTTAATATCAACCTTTGGAAGATTTTCATAAAATTCATTTATGTTTATCAAAAGTACTTTTCAAAGCTAATTCTACATCAAATTTCTAATCTATATGTTCAGATTGATGATCTCCCTTAAGATAACCGTTTTCGAGATATTTTGGATTCAATTTCATGAGTGGCTAAAAGCTTAAGAAAAAACACGCCCTTTTCATAAGTTATTTGAGATGGTACATCACCAAAACTGTGTTTGTTTCAACAAACATGTATATGATGTAGAAGGAGATGTTTGCTCAGCACCATGAGGAATCAAGAGTGGACAGTAATGTTTGCTAGAATGAAAGATATGAAGCGAAAGTGTTGAAAGTTCCGACAGGTTGAAAATTGAACAGAAGTATTGAAAATTGCGCGAAGGGCTTGGATTTAGCGGTACTCGAGCCAAGGACGTTATTTTTGCCATACATCCCACAGCGAGGTTAGTCAAGGCACGGAAGAATCCGCCACCCTGACAGGCAAAAGTAACGTGTTTGATCGTACTGATGTACTGCTGATAGATTGTGATTGTTTCTAGCAGTAGTTTGTACACACTCCGTTTTTGTTGCATACATGGGAAAGGAACCCTCTCCTTTGGGAAGTGTTTGGAAGGATCAACAAACATGGTATAATCTCTCACAGAAGTGGAAAATCCAATGTGCCCTCTGATCTGTTTCTATGTTACCCGAAAAATCTACATCTTTTGAATCAACCGTGTAAAAGTCAACATTCAAAATTTCGCTGAATTCATCATCTATGCTTTAAAGTGATTCTATTCTTGCTAAAATTCGGGAAACATTGCAAGAGAGGAAGATTGTTTTTGAACTTTGGTTGCGCACACCAAGTTTTTTTATACTGAAGTCACTTAAGTTTTTATTGACTTTCAAACAGCTAAGTGTTTAATAAGTAGTTCAGTACAAGTATTTACTGAACGATCGTCAAACTAGTGATGAACCCTCAACTTCAAAAATTACTGAACAACACGGTAAGTGAAGAGTTCAGTAAAATTCACAGAAAAAAAAACTGTGAAATTAGAAGCATCGTTAGTTACCAAAAAGTACTGAACACATCATCAGCTCGGCAAAACTTACAAAAACAAACGTTAAATTGGGAACTCAGCTGAAATTTACAGTTGTTTCGGTATTTTTTTTTACTAAATATAATTTTTCGCTTCCTAGCATGCAGGGACAATGTTATCCTTTGGACTAGGAAGCTTCAATATCAGAAAAAAACAGTGAAGCGCAGAATAATTGTTAGTTTATTGCCTTTATTTTATGAAACTTTTTCGAAACATTGAGTTTTATAATTCATTGAAATGCATATCAAGTTGAAGTAAGCGCTGTCACGCCATGCCACTGGTGCTTCGCCGGACCAAAATAGCACCGTCTTGAACAATTTTAATAAGCTGTGAATAACTTGGATGAGAACCTGAGAAACAACAACTCATATTGAATAAAATGTAAAGCATATGACTGGTAAACGCAGAAGCCATTTTGCTAAAAAATCGAATGCTAAAAATCATTTTATTTAGGAAACGTTTCTACTCACTTAGAAAATAATACCCAAATAATATTAGAAGTCATGGTTTTCACTCACTTTCGCTATTTTTGAGAAAATAACATAACATGCCTCCATACCATACTCATACACGATGTTATATACGCCGGTGTGACACCTTGATTGTAACATACACCAGTTCGTTTATTTGTTAGGCTCAGGCGTGTGTATCACTTTACGGAGCCGATATTCAATATTATTGTACAGAAAATTTTACTTTTCGTTATTAGTAAAAAAGGGATGCCAGCTCGAGGTTAATGGGTCACATTATCGTTTGGAAAGGGCTAGGTAGGTAAGATACCTCGGCATGCTGTGTGGTTTATGTGAACTATTTGCTTAATATTTAAAAAGATCAGATAGGTCGCATATGAAATTTGTTTCACATAACTGAATCATTTTGATAATAGTGTTTGGCAGTTGCTACTACATTAAGCATGTTATTAATGACAGGACAGCATGAAAAACTCGATTTGTTTACTTTTACGACATACATCCTCTTGAAAAGTTTTGATTGCAATAATGAGTTTTGAACTTTTTTTCTTGATTGTGCTTTAATTTTTTTCATTAAATATTTTTTTCGCACGGAAGTTTGAAAATGTGTGGCCTTTCTCCCGAACGGAGAAAACGGTTTGTGCACAAATGGAGCACCGTCAGTGGTCTTTCGATCAGAAAACTGGCTAAGAAAGAAGGTGTGAGCGTCAGAGCAGTTCGCATTACGGAAGTATCAATAACACAGGGTGGCCACTCAATTTTTATTTTCAAATTCCCGGTTTTTTCCCGGTTTTCTAAGACCAAATGTTAAAAATTTCCCGGGTTAAGGCGCGGATCATGTAGTAATGAACTAGAATAACTAATAGAAAACATATAATCTAAGCAAACAATGTTGAACGAATTGAGTTCCAAAGCTTAATAAGATGATATTTTTAGTATAAGCGTTATTTATAATATAAAAATGACTACAATTTAGGACCCAACGATTTACACATTCTGCTTTTAGTTTTAGGCCCATGAAGCTAAAGAAAATAATTTAGATGATAGTCTGAAAACAGATGACAGTCTGAAAGTCAATTTGTGTGTGTACCGCCAAATGATTTCTTTATAATTTTTTTAAGAAACTTTTCCCAAAGATTCTATGAAAAGTTCTCAGCCATTGCTTGAGAAATTCCTTCTGGCGTTTCTATAGGTATTCTTCAGGAGTTTGTAGCTATTCCTCCAGCGATTCTTTCAGCAGTTTCTTCTGGCAGTTCATTGGCTGTTCTGTTAAACTTTCTTGTGATGACATTTATGGAGGAATCCCTGAACTTATGAAGTTTTGTGATTGTAAAGGAATCCCTGGAAGACACCTGAAAGAACTAAAAACTATAAGGTAATTGCTGAAATAATTCTTGGAAAAAACCCTGATTTATTGAAGAAATTTAAGAAATTTTGTTTGCACGAGTGTCATAATCTCGTGTATTCAATTCTTCACGTTAAATATTCTGCAAGGGGTTTTGTAGAATTATTTATAAGTTTTGTCTAGAATGTTTGCAAGGATTCTTAGATATAAATCTCTAAACATTTCTTCAAGTATTCCGCTGGAGCAGTGTTTTTATGAAGTTCCTCAATCGATTGCTCCACAAAATTCGACAGAGTTTCCTACAAGGATTTCTATAAAAATATTGTTCTTCCAATTTAGAAATATCTTCATGCATTCATTCCGAATAGAAGAATGTTCTCGATATTTATTTTTGTTATTCGAAGAATAATATTTTGAAAGTGATTTTTGGTTATTTTTAATATCATTTTGCCGTGCGAAAACCTATATATCGACATGGAATTTTCATAAGGGCCAATGTCGCAAACGTAAACAATGGCTTCTTCCGCAAATTTCTTGAAAATGCTAACTCACTCAAGTAAACTACAACTTCTATTCAAAAGGGAACTGCGCTTGTGTACAATCATCGTGCTAATTCCCTATGAATAAGTTAGCATTCTCGAGAAATTTGCGGTAGAAGCCATTGTTTATTATTGCGACCCAATGTCCCTTTATGAAAACTCCATTTCAATATATATTGTGCAATTTTTGAACAATACCAGATAGATGGCACGATTACAAAAAAGGCACGATTACAAATTGGCTGTCGATCAGATGGAGCATCGGTAATGATAGGTACTGACCGATCCGTCAAAAAGCTACTGAAACGTGTCAGTTCTCATTTGATAATTATCAAATGTACTTGCCACTTTTTGGCTCTTTGTGCTACACATGCAAAAAGCTGCCACTGGAACAGTTGATGCAAGATATTCATAGTTACTTATCATGCAGCCTCAAATGATCCAAGGAATTCCAGATGATACAAAATATCTTGGATTTGAAGCATCGTTCTGCATCGATCTGCCATCAAATGGCTATCGTTCTAGTCAGTTGTCAACAGGAACTGCATCGTGTGTTGAACCCAAGAAGCTTTACACTTTGAAGGAGTTCAATTCAATTTCTAAACAATATCCGTATTTTTACGAAAAATATGAGATACAGGCCATCGAAGATCATGACTTGGAAATTTGTTGGAGAAAACTGCTGTGTTTCAAGCAAGCAGATGGGAAACTGGCTTTTATCTTGCTTAGAAAGTTCATTGCGAACTTTCTACAATCTGAATAAGACCATCCTAAATTCGAATGTTTGAAGCAAGGTTCTTGCCAAGATTTTCTGCTGTTAAACACAGATAAAAAAGATTTTTTGGTGAAAATTAAAGATGAGCACGAACAATATTGTGGCAACTCTGGTCGCTACTAACAAGAATGATCCACACGCAAAAAAACCTCAATAGAAACTACCATTTCGAGGGTCAAATTGAGCGCAAACACCAACAATTTTCACCTGACTATAAATGCGTTTGATTTAACCATGCCTGCAATTGTAGTCAACCATAGTAGAGTTGGTATCAACATAAGGTCTGTCAAATATACCAAAAACGTTGAAGGTTTGAAGATAAACGTAGTAAATTTGACTGAAATTTCATGGTAGTTTTAATAACAGGCGTAGTCGGGTAAAATGGTAGTTTCTACTACAATATTTTTTTCTGTGCAGGATATTTATAGAAGGTAAATCAATTGACACACTTTAAGATTTCACAGATCGTTATAGATGAACACGCTAAGAAAGGAATACCTAGAGCTCGATGATAATAACACACAATCTAAATTATGAACATTCATGTGAACATAAATTCCCGGTTTTTCCCGGTATTTTAGAATTCCCGGTTAATTCCCGGTTCTGTGGCCACCCTGATAACAGTGCTCTTTCGTAGATTCCCCGAGGCGGGGTAGAAACCCCAGTCCTGCTGACCCTACAATCGACAGAAAGGTAAGGGACTATTTCAAGCGTCGTCCAAGATGTGGCGAAAAGGCTAAGTACTTCGGCGACTAATATTAGGCGTGCCAAGGAGAGAATGGGCCTGCAGACTCGTCGGTAGCAGAAGCAGCCAAAACAAAGGAATTAAATTGAAGCAAAATAAAGGCAAAAAGATCAAAACTGATTATTAAGAGGTAATAATTATGCATTGCGTTGAACAAACATTTTCTTTACATTTTGCATATTCGCCCTAATCGCAAATTGCTCCGGATGTGAAAAGTCTTTCAACCCAACTACATCATTAAAAAAAACTTGAAGAAGACTAATGGTTCATACACATCAATGATGATTTATCGGTACAGTGTAATTCAAAATTTTATTTTACTTCATTTTAGAACGATTAGCGATAACAACCCCGAACACGTGAACAGAGAAAAAAAAATTATGGAAAATCTGCCAACCCTTCCTTCCATAGAAGAGCCAAGCGCCCGCTCGATAAGTATGCGTGTGCGAATGTTTGTGTTTACGTTTGTTCGTCGTCCGCCTCGTTTGGTGGAATCGAAGCAAGCCTGCTGCTATGAGGTTGAACAACTTCGCAGCAAGCCCCGACCGAGAAGCGTTATTATTATTTTGATGGGCCGAGAGTATCTTCTAGCAACAATGATGCCATTTCTCCTTCTCTCTTTCGCACCAATAAACGGAACCGGAATCCAACGAGTGTACACAGAACACTTTGCTGGTGTTAACATAAACTTCGTAGCGATCAAAGAAAAAAAAAAAACAACATACAAACGACGAGATTCCGCTTGCACCAACACACACTGAGCGCGGACCGCGCAAGAGCCGAGCAATGGGAAAAATCAATGTAAATTTTATATTCCTCAAGGGGTGCGTTGTTTTGCTAAGTGAACCAATCCGGTTCAAATTCGATACCGGATGAGATCTATTCCAACGAAAAACATCCGCAAACAATGCACTTACCAATGATGCACTGCGTTTTCACCGATCTGGCACTTTTCCGGTCGTATTTGCACTAAATATCAGCACTTTTCTGCACGAAAATTCACACACGAGTTTCAACTCAACTGCGCGATGTACCTCTACAAACTCGAGGCGACTAATAACGAGACGAAACTTTTGTACAAAAGGGAGAACGCAATGTTATTTTTTCTTTTGTTGATTTTCTGAATCGGGCGAAAAGCTATGCGGGCGGTTTGGGGAGCTTTTGACGCGACGCGATTGAAATGTGGACGAGCTTTTAGTCGAAATCGTCACCTCTAAGTAGGTGCGGCTTCTTCAATTTAGACGACTGTCAAGTTTGAAACGACCGTTGGATCATTTAAGGTGAAGGTCGCTAGAAATCTAAAAATTACTACCATGTATTTTGATTCCATACGGCCCTTCTGACACCCATTTGTGCAGTTGGTGTGCTAAGTTCATTGTAACAATTTTCTCGAGTCATTCTAATCAAAGTCGTAAATCGCCTTATGAATTTCATGACAGTTATTTGTGTATAATAATCATAAGGTACTTTGTATGAAAAATTGTTTTGGATACTTTTAGTGGATTTTAAATCCTGATCATCCTAATAGGGAAGGTTCATTAATTACGTCACGCAGTAGGGGAGGGGGGGGGGGGGGTTTGAGAAAACGTGACGATCCATACAACAAAAAATTTAAGGTCTATTCAAAAATCGAGACTAGGGGGGCCCCGGGGGGAGGTTATAAAAAGTCAATTTATGCATGACGTAATTAATGGGCGTTCCCATATAACCGAGCTGATATACTTCCTCAAAACGTGGAAAGTTTAACAGAATGAACAGATATAAGAAACAAAAATTCGTTTCTTTTTGTTTTATTTTAGAGCTTCTTGAGTAACTGTTCAAAAATTTCAGCCCGATCGGTAGAACTTCGTTTTAGCGCCCGTGGTTTTTATTGTCCACACTATTTTTAATGGCAAACCTACTTTTACAAAGTGAAATCTGGCGAGACAGGTGACCCGCTGTTCTTTAAAAATAAACCTATCGAATCTTTTCCTGTGAAATTTTTCATGAAACATTTTCTTCCAAAATCGTAAAGTGATCCGACGCTTGAGAAAAAAGAAATTTAACCATAAATGATTGATACCAGTCCAATGGGCCGTGCCTTTGTATAGCAATCAGTTTTAGCCAAATAACTTTTTCCACAAGAGTCGGATCGCTTTCGCTTTCGAAACTCGTGCTACAACTGGAATTTAACGCTACTGATTAATCACTGCAAACCATGAATTAGGTACACTGTATTACACGCATAAGCATAAATCGCTAATTATCCAGAAGAATCGGTTGGTGGAAAACAAAAACATAGGCCTCCAACATGAAAACTGCATTGTCAAGTGTATTCTCCCCAAATTTGTATTCAGCCAAATGCCGATTCGGCCAAACGTCTTTAAGCAAAAACGACTATTCTGCCAAACGTCCATTTAGCAAAACATTTGTATGCCAAACGTCTTTATGCCAAACGGGGTATCATCATCGAAAAGTATGTATGAAGATCACGTTTTCAGTTCTTTGCACTTGGTGGCGTTGTGAGTGTTCAAGGGGCTGTCTGATATTAAAATAAGTTGATTAAGTTATTATCTTCTGTAGCAAAGGGCGGTCTATTTTAATATCAACTTTATACCTGATTTGCATCAGTTAAACTTGAATAGAACAAGGTAAAACAGACCAACTTTGCTTTCCCCGCACCGGTGTTGTATTTCTTGTTGTTAAACCCACCAACACTTGTCTTCCGGTCTGAATGATCGACATCAGAGATCAGAAGTTTTTTTTCGAAGATCACAGATTTTTCACAAACATTTTGCCAGTGATTGGTTTGACCTAATAATTTTTAATGACAGTAGTGCGTCGTTAGCTGACGACAAGGAATACATGTACTTTTGTTTGGCTGAAGGTGAGTGTGTGAATGCAAGCATTTCATTAAAACGATATTTGATAAACCTGATTTGTAGTTTGGCAGCGGATAAACAAGAGTCGAAACGGAGAAGGTCACATCCTGGATAACGCCCCAACGTCGACCGTGATTTCCTTTCCGGTCATCAGAAGCTGTTCCAGGACTACTTGAGCGACACGCAAACCTACAACGAGAAGAACTTTCTGCGTTTCCGCATGTCAAGGGAGATTTTCCTGGACATTATGCGACAACTAGAGTCAAGTAGAGGCTTCTCCAAAATTTATCTGTATCAGCTATTTGCAAGTGCTTATCATAACCAATCTACCAATAAACAGATTGTTTACTTTGGAGACTTCACTACTTTTTATTTCCTAGCAATCGAAATACTATTTGGAATCTCGAAACCTCCGGATTTAGATCTAGTCAGCGTTTTCCGGAAAATTCAGTGGCTGTAAAAAAAACTAAAAAAAGCATTCGTTTTTTAGGAATGAAACGAAAAGGCAATTCACTAACACCGGGAGCAAATAGAAGTAATTATCTGCATCCAAGACGAGCAACACAACAAGCTCACAAATATACCTCAGAATATACTCAATCAAATTCAGTTATGGTTTAGTAAAACCTGAAGTTTTACTCAATAGTTGGTATTATCAAGTAGCATGAAGTGTTTTGGAGCGGTATTTTTCTTGTTCCAAATTGCTGCAAGAATAGAGTTTTAAAATGATGCAAAATAGATCTGGTATAATCGCCGTTGAAGATGCCCTAAGAGTTGAGGTTTATAAATGCAAAAAAAAGTGCCCTATACACGGTTACTGGCTAAAACCCATTAATGGGTACTATAGTACTCACTTTCGCTATAATCGCCACTCCTCATTTAATGGGTAAACGCGAATAACCCATTAATGAGTACGGGCCACTTCCGTCAAAAAATGGGTATTTTTTTACCCATCAGGGTAAACAATTTTTTCTACGAAATGGGTAAAAAAACACCCATTTTTGAATCATGAATAGATAAATTGATAATGAAATCGTGTGCTTTCGAAAAATTATCCGTTGGAAATAAAAATAGTCGTAGATAGTCGATATAATTCTAAATATTTTTTATTGAACAGCATTCATATTATGTAAAATGAAGTATCAGCAAAAGCTATAGACATTCGTAACCTTACTTTAAAATTCAATTTAACATAAAGTTTCCCGAATAAATTTAGATTTACTTAGTTTTTTGTAAGACTCGAAGTCCAGTTTCTTTCGAAGCTCTTCCATTTTCAAACAATCTGAAAACGGCGGTTTTGGAAATTGATTATTTTAAATTTATTTATTCATATATTTAGGAATCTTTTAGATACCAATTGGACCAACTATCCACTTTTGCTCAGCTTATTTGTTGAATTGCCTTTGTTGGCAGATTTCGGACCGGATTTATTTGACTCGAGACTCAACTGAATCGCAACGCAGAAACGACTGAAGAGAGTAAATGTAAATAATTTTCATAATTATTTTTCACCCATTTTTTTCCTGCTAATAAATTCTCACCGATGGGTATTTTTTTACCCATTTTGGCAAATCAAATTATACCCATTGTTTGACATTTACGTGTGGTGATGAAAAATGCGTATTTTTGCACCCATTAATGGGTTTCAGCCAGTAACCGTGTAAGGAAAACAGAATGTTCTGGAAAAAGGAATGCTCTGGAAGGGAAAAGAATGTTCTGGAAGGAAGAAGGAATGTTCTGAAAAAAGGAATGCTCTGGAAGGAAAAAATGTTCTGGAAGGAGGAAGAATGTTCTGGAAGGAAGAAGAATGTTCTGGAAAAGAATGCTCTGGAAGGAAAAGAATGTTCTGGAAGGAGGAAGAATGTTCTGGAAGGAAGAAGAACGTTCTGGAAAAAATAATGTTCTGGAAGGAAAAATTATGTTCTGGAAGAAAAAAGAATGTTCAGGAAAAAAGAATGATCTGGAAGGAAATAGTATGTTCTGGCAGAAAAAAAATGTTCTGGAAGAAAGAAAAATGTTCTGGAAAGAAAAAGAATGTTCTGAAAGGAAGAAGAATGTTCTGGAAAAAGGAATGTTCTGGAAGAAAAAAAAATTTCTGGAAGGAAAAAGAATGTTCTGGAAGGAAGAAGAATGTTCAGGAAAAAAGAATTTTCTGGAAGAAAAAAAATGTTCTGGAAGAAAGAAAAATGTTCTGGAAAGAAAAAGAATGTTCTGAAAGGAAGAAGAATGTTCTGGAAAAAGGAATGTTCTGGAAGAAAAAAAAATTTCTGGAAGGAGGAAGAATGTTCTGGAAGGAAGAAGAATGTTCAGGAAAAAAGAATGTTCTGGAAGAAAAAAAATGTTCTGGAAGAAAGAAAAATGTTCTGGAAAGAAAGAAGAATGTTCTGAAAGGAAGAAGAATGTTCTGGAAAAAGGAATGTTCTGGAAGAAAAAAAAAATTCTGGAAGGAAAAAAATGTTCTGGAAGGAAAAAAATGTTCTGGAAGAAAGACATCGCTTGAAGTCGAAAATTCGATAACATTCTAGAATCTCCGAATATGCAGTATATAAGGGCGGTCTTTAAGCGGTCCTGTTGATTAGTTCGATATCAACTGGCAAAGGTTCAATCAAGCAGAAGAAAGTAACAGTGCAAGTGAAAATCAGTGTTTAGCAGTTTTCGATATTAACCACGGTGTTGCTGGAAAGCCATAAGGAAATTTTACCTATCTAACGCAGCTGTCTGTGTAAAGATACAAGTGGTGTAAAGGTAAAGTGTTGCAAAGATACTGTGACTTATCTTGCGTGGGAGCAAAAAACTCAGAATAGTGATTGACTTAAGAAATAGTGAAACATTAAATTGTATCCAACGTCCATGTATGTAGAGATTTCCCCCCTTGCCTATCCTGCATAGGGAAGTATGACAAAGGGTTATGTGCCTGATCGTATACTACCGTTCAAATGCCCTCCGCTCGTTTTCAAACTTACATCTATTCAATTTCAAAGCCTCCCGTTCCCTTACGGATCTATCAATACACTTTCTCTTCATGTCTATTTGTTCTAGCAATAAAATTACTGTCCGCTCCTAGCGCTTTGCATGGAGATGATAAATTATCTGCTTCTGAAAAAACTTCATCAATTATATCCTGCAAAAAATGACTTTTTATAACGAAGCAAAATTAATACAAAGAGGCGGGTCAAAGCAAAATAATTAAAACATGTCATGATTAACCAACCAAATGAGTTATGATATGAATAAACTAGATTGTACCTGGA
>JASCZW010018337.1:0-15594 GCA_034211315.2 Aedes japonicus | reverse complement strand
AGCATTTTGTTCGTTTATTATCAAATCTAGGGTTTTTTTTCATTAGGGCGAATCTACAATTGAGAGATTCTCTCCGGGCTCTCTCTCTTTAATTCATTACAGCGCCATTATTAAACTTTCGAGGGATTCTTTAGTACAGATCGAAACACAACAGTGCCGGCTAGCATACTCTAGAAATAGTAGAATGAAAAACGTAAAGGTGATTGGTTTATGAATGAAAGAGAGCGAGCCCAGAGAGAATCTCTCAATTGTAGATTCGCCCTAATGAAAAAAAAAACCCTAGAAATGACAGTTTCCTCTAACGTAACAGTGAAGTTATAATTTCATGCAAAATGCGTCATTATTCAGCTGCTTTACCTTATTCATCGGTATTCTCGAGAGGCTCCGTAGAGAAGATGTACGTATTGTCATCTCACTGAATTATTTTGGATATTAAATCGTAAGCATGGGGAGATTCTAATATTCTAAACAATCTAAACATAGTTCACCATTCTCTGGCGTTTCTTTGCAGCATCTAGCATACATCTGATGTTTTTGTTTGTTACATTTACAACCTTCGTGATCCTCTAAGGTGTGGCCCATTCAGTATTGGAACAAACCTTTTTGATTCTTATAGCGGCCCTAGTGGTCGTATTTGTAAACTATGACATCTGATGTGTTCCCCATGACAATAACAACATCAGAAGTTTTTTTTTCACGGTGCAGTTCAAACGTGTTTCAGAGAAATACAAAATGTACGAGGTAAGAAGAAAAATAATTGTGCGCAATCATTTGGAAAACCCTTCGTGGTCTGGGCAAAAACTTGCTAAAGTGTTGAGTTTTTCCTGAAATACCGAGTCGACGGATCGCACGCCTCAAAGCAAGCGTCGGGCGGGTAGTGTCAACCGTCAACGGTGGAACAAAATCATCAAGAACATTAAGGCAAACCGAAACACCTCAGACCGCGATTTGGTCATTTCGCGCTGGACACAGTACCGTGCACCGGATTCGTCTCCGGGAAGGCATACCTTGCCTGTAGACAACCAAATAGGGAACAAAAGCAAAACAATGTGGCCAGAATCCATGCCAGAAAACTGTACGATCAGTTGTTGACAAAATTCAATAGCTGTCGCGGATGATGAAACCTATGTTAAGACCGATTTCGAACAGCTGCCGGGACAAAAATTTTACTTCGCTACTGCTCGAGATGTTCCTGCCAAATTTTAGTTTTTATTTGCAGATAAATTTGCACGTAAATACATGATTTGGAAAGGCATCTCTAGATGCGGTATGAAAGACCAAGGTTTTTATCACTGATAAGACATTTAATTCAGAGCTGTACAGAACAGAATGTCTCCAGAAGCGAGTATTGCCATTCATCAGATCCCATTCATCAGATGAACCTGTCATGTTTTAACCAGCTCTTGCAAACTGTCATTACAGTAAAACAGTGCTACTGAGGTATGAAACCAACGGGATTCAGTTGGTACCGAAAGAACTCAACCTACCAAACTGTCCCCAGCTCAAACCGATAGAGAGATTTTGGGCTATTATGAAGAGAAAGCTGAAACTGAATGGCAGTGTCGTCAAGAGCATCAATGAATTGAGAACCAATTGGAATAATATTGCCAACACGATTAAATATCGGTCGCTACAATTGATCGAAACAGACGAATAGAAAATTTGATGTATTTAGAATCCGTCTGAATTAGTAAAATTTGATGATTTGCTAAGATCTGTTTGAGAAAACAGGGCAAAGTGCTACTTGTACTAATAAGCCAAGAACAGCAAGTGCTTGTGCTTGTGGTTTGACAGTTGTATGGGCTGAACATGCCGTGAAGTACGTAGTCTTACTAACCGGTTGTCGATACCGTACACAATATACTTTTTCAAACCATCACTAGTAAACGCGAGCAAATTCCGATAAATTCCACTATAGAAAGCTTATCTTTTGACAGATAACGGGTGTCCACTAAATAATGAGAACGAAAAGAATGGGTCAGGAAAAAAATACCAGTGAAGTTTTGTTCAAACTGATTTATTTTATTAAAAGGGTCAACTTAAATCTTCAAACTAAGTTTAGTGAATATTGTCATATGGTCCGTGGTCCGCCAGTGGCGCAGGCTTAGTCGTTATGCTGGAACATGACCGTTGGACGGCAGCCACATCGATTTTTCGGATGCAGCTTTTGATCCTGTTGGTAAGTTGCTTGGTGTTCTTGGCCTTCCAATTATCCTTGTATACCATGGAGCTCAAAAGACCGAAGAAATCCTCGATAGGACGGCACTGTGGCAAATTTGTCGGATTCCGGTCTTTTGGGACATATGGTATATTTTGGCTCTCCAAAAACGTTAGCGTTTTTTGCGTAGTGCGATGATGCCTTGTCCGGCCAAAACACGTATTTGCCATCCGAGTGATGTTGTTTAAGAAATGGGATGAGTATTTTCTGCAAACACTCTCTTTGGTACACCTCCTGGTTGATGGCCAAACCGCTTGGTTTGAACCACGGCTTCGAAATACCCTTATCGGATATTACGATGTATAACATAACCTTCGATTCAAATTTGTGCTTGAACTTATACATTACTTTTGGAGGAGTAGTAGATTTGTCCTTAGTGTAGAATCGGTCGTTTCCGGTATCTGAGACTTCGAAAGAGGAAAGTAGCTTTCGTCGTCCAGAACGAAAGATTTTCCGCCGTAATTCCGAGTCATCCAGCGGCATTGGGATTTCACGGTTTGAATCTGCTCATCTGTGTACTCTGGGGATCTGGTTTCTTTCTACACACTATTCCTTCTTTCTTTAGCGTCTTGCAGATGAGTGACTTCTGAACAATGGAACTTTCGGGCTGCTTCCGTTGACTTACCGAATCCTTGTTGTTGAACATGCTGCGCAGCGAGCGGAGCGTTTTCTCATTCATTATTTTCGCTGGACGGCCGCAACCTTTCTTCCGGGTTACTCTCATGCATGCCAGGATACGGTATACGGTGGATACCGGAACTTTTTCACGACAAAAATGGTCCACCGTGTATTTTTTTCCACGCTCTTCGTTCGCTTGAAAGAATTGTACAACGCGCGCGCGCAGTTCTTCCTGTTTCGACGGCATGCTGAACACGACTGAACATGTTAGAGTGAAATAAGAGTGTATGAAAATTTTCTGGAGAGTGCAACGATTCATTCATCTAAAGTGACATTTCTATGCGGCCGTTTTTGTTCTGATGGAAAAGTATTGAAATCATTCTCATTTTTTAGTGGACACCCGTTACGTCAAAAGGGTGCCCCACCTCAAATTGCATCACAAAAACAACACTGTAGAAAATTACCCGTTGAGTATTTTCTCTTGAAAATTGAATTAGAAGTAGTTTGGAGTGTTTGTTGTGTTTTCACGGTCTAAACTACTAAAGACTCCGTATTTAAATTGTAAACGTAACACTGACACGAAATAACAAAAAGACAATTGAAGAAACAGACGAACGGACTCAAAATTCTCAAACGTGGCTCCTTCCGAAAGCTCCGTGTACGGCTGGCAAAATTATTCGAAAGGATCTACGCAACGATATCGTCAAAGGCCTGGCGTAGAGGTTTCTACTCTATTCAGAGTCCCGCCAGTAAATCTTTAAAAAAAAGTAGTTCAGAGTGTTTTTTGTTGTTTTTTATCGGTGTCAGTTTTTCGAATATTGGAAAAAATGGCGTCACCCGAAAAGCAACGTCGCGAATTGATTTTGCGCAAGCACCTGGGAAATCCTCAACTCTCTCATCGGGACATCTTAAAACAACTAGGAATCGTGCAGTCAACCCTAGTAACACACAAAACATCGTTCTAGGATGATTTGTAATTGTTTGTAAATAAATGTATTATAAACGTATTGCAAAACATGTCAAGTTTGGAGCGGTTTGTATAACTCTCGTATTCTATATATCATTCTGACAAACGGTTGAGCTAAAAATAACTTTTTCACTGCTGCAAGTGATTAATACCTTATTATTGTTCCTTAAAACATGGTTCCATACATTTATAATACATAACCAGGACAAGATTTTATGGGCAGTTTTATATACTGTTGAAATAACATTACACCAACCATGTTTTGCAAAACTTGTTCTTTTTTTTCAATACGATGAATTTGTTGTACAAGATTGTGGTTCCACTGCCTAGCATATCATAGATACTCAGAGTTTACTTTTCAACAATCTGAGCTGACTTAGCTACAAACCTATCACGCCAAGGACTAGTGTTCAAATCACACGCTTGACGATGTTATATTTTTGTATGAGGATAATTTTTTCCATTTATAGAAAACCATTTTATGTTATATAAGGCTTCACTTTTTTCACTTTTTGCGTCATTAATGCGTCATCCATTGATGTTCTGGCTACTGTGGCCAGATCCAGATTTGGATCAAAATTCATCATGTGACACATCAAATAAAATGAGAACTCAAAAAAAGGGCATTGATGATGATATCAAGTTTTCAGGAACATTATGACCACAACCGGGTTCTTATTTCTAGTACTCCCAGGAAAGTGTTAACAGGGTCAGATCTCACGATAGGTGGGTAAATTTAACTGTTTATTTTCAAATTAATTTACATGTATTGTGAGAATGAATTCACTGTAGTACCCTCTCGTGGGTCAAAGTTCACACCTTGCCGGCGGTGAGAGGGCTTATCTCATGCTATAAACCTGCATGTGAGACCAAGAATTTGACCAGTAGTGAAAGTATCACATATTCTAGTCATTTTTTCACTGCCACGTCGTAGAACGTTTATATAAAGCCACTAACATCAGGTGTGATACTGGCGGGCTAGGCCGCAATTCACTCTTAGACTTCTTACTTTCAATCTTAGGGAAACGACTAAAAGTACACTTTTCATTTTCGTGGCAACTTATGTTGTTGTTTATTCATTTGTTTTATGGACTAAATAACACAAGTACCTAGTTTGCTAATGGTATAATAAGTCAATGTAATTGCAACATCTTCGAAAAGGGTGAATGTTTTGATCGAGGTAATCTGACTGTTTGAAGTGAAGCACATAGCCATAGAAAAGTGTTTCTCAAAGACGGACGATGACAGGCAGGTACATAAGAAATAGGTTGCGGAGGGCCCGCTTAGGAAAGACCATTTGGTGCAGTAGAATAAACCTTTCCATGTGATGAGGTTTCTCAGAGGCGGATGGTTTCCCGTCTCCATGGGGGGCTCTGGGAGTGAACGGTGGTTTATTGCTGGAGCGGGTGGTGCGGGGAGGGGGTATTGGGGGTTTCGTGTGGGGTGGCAGCGGGCTTTGGGATTGGGGGATGCAGGTCTGGGAACGAGCGGGGGGCGTCCGATCGAGCATATGATCTTTTGCCGGGCTGCCCGGTGCGGGGTGGGCAAGGGGAAGGTATCCTCCATCTTGCCTGCTCTGCGTTGGGTGGTTTGTTGGAGGATTGTGTGCGCGATCGGATACTACCGTTCAAATGCCCTTAGCTCGTTTTCGGGCTTGTGTCTTTTAGTTTCGAGGACTGCCGTTGCCCTATACGGAGCTGTCAATGCTTTCTCTTCGTTTCTCTTCGTTCTCGCGGTGGATTGCGGTTCGCTCCTGGAGCCTCTCATGGGGATGGGAGCTTGTCTGCTTCTGACGAATTTCATCATAGATCGGTACTCCGCGCATGGGAGAATACAAAAAAAACAACAAGCTGTACAGGGCACTACTAAGGTAAATTCTTTCTACCAATGGCCGTAAAATGAACGCAATTTACATTTTATTAACAATATACATATGTGTGAAGAGAACTTACGTAATTTAACATAAACACATTAAATATTTCAGGTCATTTTGTAGCAACGCGGCCATCTCATTCCAAGAGTTCTACAAACCCCTTGCCCTAACCTAATCCTTATCCTCTCCCATGGTATTCAAGTGGTCCGCATAGACTAGTTTGCCATTACTCCTTCCTAACTCTCGGCTTTGGATTGACTTGCGCTATTTTATCCAATATTTTATCCTTGTTCCACGTTATTAAAGCTGCTGTGTTCACATCACATTCTATAATTTTAGTAAATCAATGAAAAAATACACCTGAAATACCTATATTTTATCACAGAACTTAGCGTTTTTTTACCTCTGAAAACAGGCAAACTTTCCGCCGGAGTGTTTAGATCCGCTAGCAATATCTGTTCGTACGCCATCTTGTTTTACTCTGAAAAAACGTCGCACGATCGTTTCATACAAACGATGTATGATTTTTTTTCATACAAGATGAGCCAATGAAAATCATAGTAGTTTCGTGTGAAATTCAAAAGCGCTACATAAGAAAAGTATAATTGACACGTATATTTTGTATAAGACTGCTATGGAAAACATACTTATGGTATGAAATCCTTTCAGAAGCTTAAAATTCTCGTTCATACGAGCACATTATGAACATCTTAGTGCTAATTTCCTCAGTGTGGTATTTTCTTCAGAATTTATGTCGAAAATGAGCCATGCTAATCACTCCCGTTTTTTAGATTTTTGGAATGAAATTCAGGAATAGAAAAGGAAAACGTAGTTCTACGCATAAAATGGTCAAAGATCGCATCACGTATCAAAATATGGACAAATGAACACAGACTTAGTCGCCCAAGAAGAAATGGCTATAAGCAGACTCGCAAAGTTCCGTGAGATGGTGAGAAAATGGTAAGTAAAATTAAACTTTCTCCTGTTCCTATGTTCGTCTAGAATCTGCTCCAAAAGGATTGCAGAATCTTTTCGATCTAAAATTGCCTAAAACATCTTAAATCACTTATAACCTGATTTAAATTAAATTCTCAAAATTACCCGGTGAATTCGTACACTAATATGATGAACACACAATAAAAATCTATTAACCTGTTCACTGCTGTTTAGAATCACATATGCAAAATTAACTTTTAGTTAAGGTAAAACTAAAACAAAACAAATTTATCGGCAACATTTGAGCTTAACAAATACATATATTAGATGCTCTGATATATTAGGCTTTAATTGTTTTTATTTTTAAATCCAATCAAATAAAAAATAAACTCAAATCAAATAAACTGCAACCGTTAAAAACTTTATGATACAGATTTGAAAAAAAAAACCCTAATGCATCAGAAATAATCAGAAACAAAAAATGCTATTGCTAGCAATAAAAAACAACAGCAACGTGGAATCACTAATTGAAATAACAAAATTGGAAATAATTAAGCAATTTCATCGGTCCTATGCTAGACGATAGTGTATATCCTTACGTGTATCCTTCGCCCCTCATCTGGCTAACTCCTGCATTCCAGATCTAGTTTCATTTAGATTGCACACCTCCCATCTTCTCCTCGATGAATGAGGCACCATCAGTCGAATGGGAAAATTCCAATTCCGTATGGAAGCCCTTGTTTTGGTCGTTATTTTCAAACTTTACAGCAGCTACTGTGCGAGCTACAATTCTCGATCCCAGCCATCACAATCCCTATACATGGTTGCAACATACCGCGGTGGAAAGCGTGTGGAAATGGAAAAATTGCTACCACCGCGCGTGAAAAATGCCAAAATATGTATGTTACTGCTGGATCCCTCCGAGCAGCGTGACGAGAAAAAAGCAGCTCGTATTTTTCGGCCGGCACGTGTTGTTCCGGGTGGAAATTAATGGATTTCTCGAAATGCAAGAATGTACCGAATAGCACCGAAAGGTTTAAGCTGTAAAGGAAGACGGGGTTATACGAAACAGGGTGGGCCCGTAGTAAATAATGTTCTACAAATTCTTATAAATGATGTAGCTCCTAAACGTGTGAAGTGTCCTAGTAAAGTTTTTGTTAAGTAAGGCTTAAGTGCTACTCTATTGGCTCTTAATTAGTACCGATATGCTTTCTTAGGTTACGCTTCTTCTGTGATTGTCGATAAAGATTTTTGATGAAGTTTTCAGAAGCAGATAATTTATCATCTCCATGCGAAGCGCTAGGAGCGGACAGTAATTTTATTGCTAGAACACAAAGACATGAAGAGAAAGTGTATTGATAGGTCCGTAAGGCAACGGCAGGCTTTCAATCTTGTATCTTTCATTTTCAAAGCCTGCCGTTGCCTTACGGACCTATCAATACACTTTCTCTTCATGTCTTTGTGTTCTAGCAATAAAATTACTGTCCGCTCCTAGCGCTTCGCATGGAGATGATAAATTATCTGCTTCTGAAAACTTCATCAAAGATCGTTACTTCCGCGCTGGGGAGAATACAAAAATAACAATCAAAAGGTGATAAAGATTTATTCAAAAGGATTTTTTAATACAAATAAAATAATGAAGTATTAACAAACTTTGATTATGTAAATAAATAAACCCTATTTATTGTTTACTTTTTGATAAAACAGTATTCGTTCCATTTAGGCAAAAGTTACGAAAGTGTCATGTTACTAAAATCGAACCGTGCTGAAAGCGTAGAGATGTTTTTAAAGTACAATATTCGGAAATGAAGTTTTTATGCCAAATGAAAGATTATTGGTCCTGAAGAATGGTTTTGTACTATTTATGACCGGAAAAATCATACTTTCCGAGAACTACACCGTATCCAATATATTCTCATACACTTTATCCTTTAATTGGTGTCGTGCAACTATTCAACATGCTTCACGTATGTGTTGGTGTAGTTTTGCACTATGTTTATACAAACGCTTTTAGGTTTTGTCCGATTGCTTTCATTCGGTATTTATCTTTTATCAGCGATGAAGGAGTTTCGTGCTGTGGTGATAAAAAAGTTTTTGAAAGGTGAGCGCCCGGGCGCTATTTTCAGAAATTTGAAAAAAAAACCTCGGAGTATGGCGGGATTTTGTGTACCGAACCATCCGAAGGTACCGTAACGCCTGCTCGTTGGATGACCGGAAGAGATCCGGTCGTACTTGTACGGTGTGGACTGCACGAGTTGTCAAAGTGGTCAGGGAACGGATTAGACGAAAATCACAGCGCTCTGTACGTAAAATGGCCGCAAAGCTGAATGTTTCGAGATCGGCAATGCACAAGACACTGCAAAATGACCTCGGATTCCAAGCTTTCAAGAAACGTAAGGTTCGAGGAGTTTCAGAACCTTCCAAGCAGAAACGACTCGAAAGAGCAAGTCTGCTTTTGTGGGGTGGGGAGGAATTTATCTTTCCCGACGAAAATTTATTCGTCTTGCAACAATCCCACAATTTCCAGAAAAACAGATTGTTGGCTCTCTCTTCGAGAACTGATCCAGAGAGTGATAGGAATATTCCATGGTTCCAAAGTGCTGCGTTAGTGATGGTTTAGGGAGGAATTTGCAAGCGAGGTTAATTACCACTGGTTTTCATCGAAAAAGGCGTTAAAGTGAATGTCGTATATTGTAAAACGGAAGTTTTGGAGAAAGTTGTCAAACCATTTGTACAAGAAGTATTTGGAGATGATCATTATGTGCTTTAGCAGGACGGAGTGCCATCGCATACTGCAAATTTCGTACAGGGCTGATGCCGAGAAAATTTGACTGACTTTTTGGAGAAGAATAAATGACCTTCCAGTTCACCAGATCTGAATCATTTGGATTATTTCGTATGGTCAAACATGCTGGCGAAGGTAAATGACCACAAGGCGTCTAATATGAACCAATTCAAAACCAAAATTTAGGAAGAAATGCCGACGGAAGTCGTCCGTGCCGCCTGTGACGGTTTCGAAAAACGTCTGAAGCTGGTCAAGAAGGTTAAAGGCGATGTTATTCCAAAACATATGCTGTAGTTGATCAGTATTATATTGCAATATGATGGGTAAAGTTTTCAATAAAATCTGGATTTCGATTTGAAATAAATAAAGTTTTATTTTGTATGAGAATATATTGGACACGGTGTAGGTTGTGTTTCTGGACAACAATTTAAAAGGGTTTTTTACAATAGCTGCCAAATGAGGTATTTTAATCCCATAAATTTTCTATTAATTGCTTTGGAAAAAGCGATCTGATTTCAAAAATATGTCCTGATCATGTCCCAAAAAATACATATTTGAGGAACCATATCGTGTCTCTCGTCAACCACTGAAATAAACTGCACGCAGAAAACATCAAATAAAAGGTATTTTATGCTCGAAAAAATCCCTATAAATCGTTCTGGAAGCGGTTTTGTGGTTCCAACTTTGTGAAAAACACCGTCCGATTTTGACCCATTCCCCTTCCTACCCACCACTTTTACACAAGATAACAAAACTTATTTCTAGATAATTTTGAGCTTCTTAACTAATTGTTGCATGTGACAATTTGACCCCGTCTTCCCTCATGTGTTGTGAGAGACTTACTGCGATGGTTTTTATTACCAGTGATATTTGTTATTCAGATGTGATAAAAGTTTCTGCGATATTCTGCTATTTGAACATGAAAATCATGAATCTATCCACCGGTTACGAGATTTGACTTTTGTTATACTGTGAAGATAGTGTTTAATTGCACGGTATCAAAATGTTCCCATTGGATTTAGATAAATCGATTGGTTTGACGTTTTATGTATTAGCTTGCCCCTTAATTGATGTTCAGTGGGACTGGCTGTGCTGGTATATTATATGTATATATTGAACATATGTCAAATACTACAATAGATCAAATTACTGGTCGCAATAGTTTATGTCCTGAACAGAGGAAGAAAACATGTGTCAAATAGTCAAGGAAATGGTAGATATATATACCTATCGTTTTCCTGAATGTTTTCAAATGCTGTCGATGTTGTTACTAGACAAGATAAGATGAGAATTGTGGTGCCGGTTGTTGATTTAACATTTTGAAAAGTAAACCGAACTTTCATGAAATTAGACCAAAATAAGAGGAAGCTCCGCCTGATCCAATAGAATTCAAGAACTAAGCACTTTTTAATTATTCAAAATCTATCTGAGAGTGTTCAAGCTATGAAGAAATACAGTTGTAGACTTTAAATACTAATATAGACTGTTCCGATAATTATGATTACAATAATGATATACCGTCAATTCAAAATGCGTGCAGTATGCAGCCAACTTCAGACTGCGCTCTGTTGTTTACATCCAAATTAAACTGATGTTGTCATTTTTTTTTCATTTTTTGAACGGATGTTTGAAAATGTGTGGTCTTTCTCACGTGCAAAGAAAACGGACTGTGCACAAACGGTGCACCGTCAGTGGTCTTTCGATTAGAAAACTGGAAGGAGAAAGGTTTGAGAGTCGGGCCCGCTAACCCAACAATCTACAGAAAGTTAAAGGCCTATTTCAAGTGTCATCCTTCAGCATCAGTTCGATATGTGGCGAGAAAAAGCTAAGTACTTCGGCGATTAATGTTATGCGTGCTAAAAAGAGAATGGGCCTACAGACTCGTCGGAAGCAGAAGGAGCCAAAACGAAGCTACCCTTGATCTACCTTTGATCGAACAGCATAACAAGCCTACAATTAGAAATGAGAAGAAAAATGAGTTTTTTTTAGTTAATCCCGAATACCTTTGCTTATCTTGTAATGCGATTTCGTCATAATGGTTGCATTTTCAGTGTCTCGTACTAATAACTCGACTGGGTTAGTACGGGACACTGAAGTCTGCACATTGTAGACGAAATACGCGTATCTTTCAATATAAGAAAAAGGAGTTGGAGTTAAATGGAAAATACAAATTTTTCTTCTCATTTCTAATTACAGGTTACACTAAACAGCTCAATCTCTTTATGATTCAAGCCTACAATCTTTTTGACTTGCTCTTGATCTTCTTGCTATTGCTTTTCATTTAAAGTCAAATGAAACAATGTCGAATTTGTACCAAATGAGATTAATCCACCAAACTGCCCAAAGATTTGCCCTATCGATACCTTCTGAGCATTGACAAAGGCGAAGCTGAAAAAATACATGAAACCAGCGGATAGTGTTGAAAAATTAAAGCTTATCGGTAGTGTTGAAGGAAATGTTAGAGAACTCACCTATCCCTACGAAAAATGAAGCAAATTGAAATTAAGATTGAGAGATATTTTGACCTGCAATTCTTAGAGTATTTCGTTTAGGTATTTAGACCAGTCATTAAGATTGTAGCTCAAGTATCAACGGCTGCCTGACAAACTGCCTGCTGAGCCATCAGCTACCTGACCAATGATTGCATGCACTCTCCAGGATACTTGTCACAGCCAGCTGCCAATGCAAAAACTGGCACTTCAATACTGCCACATGAATGAAGCAATTTGATTTCACTTAAATTTATATTTATTGATTAGATTACGTTTTCTACAAATACTTTACACATTAAGGGTAAGCCAGAGGGCCGTCAGCTTTAGTTATATTCGAATTTTTATTTGAAATGTTGCTATAATTTTGGTTCAGCCAAACAATTTACATCTTTCCCACAAGAGAAAGTATTTGATTCTGATTTAGCAGAATTTGAAACCTACCTAACTACAAACTTAAAACTAAAGTGTACGATAACGGATGAACTGGTGAGGAGATCTGGTTCAGGACTCTCTGAACCTTGCCAGGGTTGACGTTCTTCGTTCTTCCAACACCTGAATATCATCCAGACGATGGATGTAGGAGTCTATAGTCCTCAAGGGACTGTTCAGAATCATTCTCAGGAGATTATTCTTAACGATCGGTAGCCTACTGTGGTGGGGCTTGGCGTTGACTGGCAAGGTGTATTCTATCACCTGCAGGATAACTTGCTTGTAGATAGCAAGCCTATTTCTATGGGAAAGGAGGACCTTTTGTTGATAAGAGGGTATAGAGACCTCTTGAGGATGAAGCACTTTGTGGATATTTCGTTAAGGTGGGATCTAAATAGCGATTTTCTATCTAGGATGAGACCGAGATATACTATTTCTTTTGACCATTCGATGGGCGTGCTTCTGAAGTGGACTTTCGCATTAGCTAAAGCTAAAGTGAGGTTAAACATCGTAGTATCTTAAACAGAAATTGATAGTAACATTCTGGATATTTTTTAAACTGTATGAAATTGGACAGTATTTAGTATTTTTACTAACGAAAAATTTCTAGACCAGGCCGGAAATCGAGCCCTGTCACCTCCAGCATGGTGTAGCTTTGTAGCTGGGACTTTACTGAGCTAAGTAATGCCCCTTTTTTTGTAAATCTGATCATAAATCAGAAGGTCTTGACTTATTGAACAGCCTTGCTGAAGATTGAAGCCTAGTATTTGAGACGGATCTAGCATATTCCAAAAATTTACAAGCACACTAACGCTGCGTGGTTGGCAGATTAGTTACTGATTGTCACCAATGAAAAGCTCTTGACCAAGTGAACAATTTTTTTTGATATGGCCAAAACAAACAGTCAGACAATTAAATTACACACTAGCGCCGCGTAGCAGAAACATTTTGAACTGCTGATCATCAATAAAAAGGTCTTGTTCCACTAAAAAACATTACTCCAGAAAGGGGGCTAGTGTGATTTACCCTAACTAAATAGGTCTTTAATAGTAAGCCTCGCCGACTTGACGCTGATTCGATCGAGATGCTCCTGCATCCAAGCAGGGTTTGGAAAGTCTGGTGGTCGACTCAAATCGTCCGTGATCTCCCTACTCAACCACTTACGATACCTGCCGAAACTCGTGACGTATGGTCCCTCCTTCGATCGAGCAAACCAGGGTCTGGACTGGGGTTGATACGTTTGGGGGTAGTAGTTACTTCATGGTCGTCCCTGTTTCCCATGTCACGACAGCTTACGGCTTCCTGCCAGATGCCCAACTTACTTCCAAGAAAAAACATTGGCACACTAGTACCACGTAGCTAACAAAAATTGAAAATTAGCAAGTCACCATCCAAAATGTCTTGACCAACAGAACAACATTTTCGAAGTCAGTAACATTCTATCTGTTCAGGATACCAAGATATAGTATATTCTTGAAAATAATTTGCACACTAATCCGTGTAGTGAGAGCATCCTAAACTGTTCTCCGATGAAAAGCCTTGACCTACTGAATAACTTCGCTGAAGCCAGTAACTTTCTATGTGATCCGTATAACGATATTTTGTGAGATGGAATGCGTTGCACAAAGTACAACGCGCGAGTGCTCGTGTTACAAAAGTTTGCGAAATTATGGAAAGGTTAACCAAGCAATTACATCGATCATACTTAATCTTAGAAAACCGTTCTCGTCCATGAGCTTCCATAGTTTTTTTTTCGGTTAACCGTTTGTGCCCGCATTTCACAATCGTCGCTGAATGTTCTTCCACTGTTCTTCCATGGGTTTAACGGGTGTCCACTAAAAATTGAGAATGATTTCAATACTTTTCCATCAGAACAAAAACGGCCGCATAGAAATGTCACTTTAGATGAATGAATCGTTGCACTCTCCAGAAAATTTTCATACACTCTTATTTCACTCTAACATGTTCAGTCGTGTTCAGCATGCCGTCGAAACAGGAAGAACTGCGCGCGCGCGTTGTACAATTCTTTCAAGCGAACGAAGATCGTGGAAAAAATACACGGTGGACCATTTTTGTCGTGAAAAAGTTCCGGTATCCACCGTATACCGTATCCTGGCATGCATGAGAGTAACCCGGAAGAAAGGTTGCGGCCGTCCAGCGAAAATAATGAATGAGAAAACGCTCCGCTCGCTGCGCAGCATGTTCAACAACAAGGATTCGGTAAGTCAACGGGAAGCAGCCCGAAAGTTCCATTGTTCGAAGTCACTCATCTGCAAGACGCTAAAGAAAGAAGGAATAGTGTGTAGAAAGAAAACCAGATCCCCAGAGTACACAGATGAGCAGATTCAAACCGTGAAATCCCAATGCCGCTGGATGACTCGGAATTACGGCGGAAAATCTTTCGTTCTGGACGACGAAAGCTACTTTCCTCTTTCGAAGTCTCAGATACCGGGAAACGACCGATTCTACACTAAGGACAAATCTACTACTCCTCCAAAAGTAATGTATAAGTTCAAGCACAAATTTGAATCGAAGGTTATGTTATACATCGTAATATCCGATAAGGGTATTTCGAAGCCGTGGTTCAAACCAAGCGGTTTGGCCATCAACCAGGAGGTGTACCAAAGAGAGTGTTTGCAGAAAATACTCATCCCATTTCTTAAACAACATCACTCGGATGGCAAATACGTGTTTTGGCCGGACAAGGCATCATCGCACTACGCAAAAAAACGCTAACGTTTTTGGAGAGCCAAAATATACCATATGTCCCAAAAGACCGGAATCCGACAAATTTGCCACAGTGCCGTCCTATCGAGGATTTCTTCGGTCTTTTGAGCTCCATGGTATACAAGGATAATTGGAAGGCCAAGAACACCAAGCAACTTACCAACAGGATCAAAAGCTGCATCCGAAAAATCGATGTGGCTGCCGTCCAACGGTCATGTTCCAGCATAACGACTAAGCTGCGCCACTCGGCGGACCACGGACCATATGACAATATTCACTAAACTTAGTTTGAAGATTTAAGTTGACCCTTTTAATAAAATAAATCAGTTTGAACAAAACTTCACTGGTATTTTTTTCCTGACCCATTCTTTTCGTTCTCATTATTTAGTGGACACCCGTTACTTTAACCCGCACTGACAAAACTACCCATGCAACATCAACCATAGTAACCCATGAGCCAGCAGACAAAATCTGACAGCCCTATCAGTGGAACTCTAACCGTGTTGGCAGAAACAGTGAAGCAACTCCTTTCAGAAGTATGCGTAATAC
>JASCZW010018336.1:0-15596 GCA_034211315.2 Aedes japonicus | reverse complement strand
ATTCAGTTTTCAGCTTATCCAGGACCCAAAGGGTGTTCCGGTCAAAATTTGGTCAAACAGTAATGTGTGAGTCGATCAAAGTTTTTATTAATAAGTCAAATTGTTTTTCTTTTTCAAGTTCAGTTATTACAGAATACAGGAGAAATATTCAGCTACATGCTTAGAAAATTTTACAGTATTCGGTAATTTTTTACCGAACTTTCAACAGCTGAACGTTCGGTAATCCGATTTACCGATTTCGGTGAAATTTCACAGTATTCCGGTAAAATAACCAGAACGTGTCAAATTTTACCGAAATCCGTTATCAAAATGTCGGCGATGGAAGAGAAGCAACACATCAAAATTTAGCACGCGCATGATGAAAATCCGAACTACTCTCACGCCAGGTTTTCAAAATTGTTGAATGTGGCTAAATCAACTGTTACCAACGTATTAAAAGTGTTCTGTGAACGTTTTTCGACAGCCAGGAAAGCTGGTTCGGGGAAAATCGAAAACCGGAGGCCACAGCGACGATAAAAAGAGTTGCCCGCTGTTTCGAGCGCAACCCCAACCTCTCCGTCTGAGATGTCGCGAACAAGCTGAGGGTGGCGCCTTCAACCTTGGATAGAGCCAAAAAACGATCTGGACTGTCGACTCACAAGAAAGTGGTGACTCCAAATCGATAAACAAAAAACGTCGACCAAAGAACGATCGTGAAAGTTTCACACGACGATGCCGACGAAGTTGATTTGCGTGGTACAGGACGAGTGAAACTTGCGTCAAGGCAGACTTTAAACAGCTTCCTGAACAGGAATATTATCCGGCAATCAGGCGGGAAAGGTGGCAGGTATTTTCAAGCACATTAAACTGTCAAAGTTCGCGAAGAAATATCTGTGTGGCAAACCATCTGTACCTGTGGCTTGAAGAGCAACGTTTACATTGCGACCGGAACCGTCAACCAGGAAATTTATCTGAGCGAGTGCCTACAAAAACGTCTACTGCCTTTCCTGAATTGTTCCGTTCTATTTTGGCCGGATTTGGCATCTTGCCATTATGGAAATATACCATGTAGTGGTATGCTCGCTAAACGTTCAAGTGGTGCCCAAGGACAAGAACCCTCCCAACATGCCAGAGCTCCGCTTGATCCGACAATATTGGGCCATCGTCAAACGGAACCTTAAGAAGACCCGAAAAGCTGTTGTGAGCGAGAAACAGTTCAAGGCAAACTGACGTTCCGTGGCGAATAAAGTGGACAAGGAGACTGTACAAAATCTCATGGCAGGTGTTGAGCGCAAGTCCCGGCATTTCGTTCAAAGGTTAGGGTGGATCCAAAATTTCGAACCAGCAGCTCTCGATCCGTCTTCATGGCCTAGCCGGTGTACTCTTCCGGGAATTCGAAGCGCACTCGTGAAAAAATTGTTGGATTCCCGAACCCAGTACCCTTTCGATTCGATGTCACATCGAAGCAAACTCTGCCAGGTTTCCGCTCGATGGAAACCACCGATTGCTGACTTCAGGGCAAAACTTCTCTGCAGGGATACCGCGACGCACCGTAGATAGCATTATCGGAGACCACTTCTCAGTTCGACGCAGTCCTGCCTCATCGCGGTCATCGTTCATCAGAGTCGTCGCGGACCTGTTGTCGAAACTGTTGAAGGGTTCTCCAGCCTGCTTACCCAGGCAAGTACTCATTTTTCACTGAACAAGCTCTTCCTGATTGCCTTCCCGCTTGCAGCTCGCGCTCTGTAGACACTACCAGTCCATCATCAGTTCCAACTACATACATCGCGTTCATACGAGTCATCCTCGCGTCATCCTCCAAGACAACCATATCTGCTGTCATCCAACCCGGGACGCCCGAAAGAAAGCACTATGGAAGGCCCTGTCTCACTTAGCTCAGTCGGGCCATCGGCTGTTATCGAAAGTCCGTCATAGTCTTCTGGTTCGTGCCATCTAAGACGTCCCGGCCCTGAGTCTAGTGTTGAGGGCAGGGTCTTCCAAGCTGCCTACAGTGGCAAGTATTCTATCAGTAACGGATTTTCCTGTCCTGATGTGTCTCCTATCCCTAGGATTGCCAATCCAGCGAGAATCATTGCACCCGACTTAGTAAATGTTTTCATGTACATTCAAAACGTTGGAAGAATCAACAGCTATCTTGCCGAGTATCAGTTGGCCTTCAGCGATGGATGCTATGATGTTTACGCTCTCTGTGAAACTTGGCTCAACGCAAACACTTCCACGAGTCAACTGTTCGATGACTCATACACCGTGTATCGTCAAGACCGGTCGCCGTCAAACAGTCATAAAAGCATTGGAGGAGGTGTTCTGCTGGCTGTCCGTTCGACTCTCCATTCTCGTGTGCTAAATCCTCCTGGCAGTTTGTCGGTTGAGCAACTATGGATCGCTATTACCACTGTTCACGCAACTCTTTTCCTATGCGTGGTGTACATACTTCCGGACCGAATAAACGACGAAAGTTTGATCGACAAGCATCGTGACTCGCTCAATTGGATAGTCTCGCAATTAGGACCACGAGACAACATCATCATCCTAGGCGATTTCCGAGTTACCACTCTCGGCATCTTTCAATACATTTCAGCATCAAATAAATTACTGGACGCATACAGCACTGCTAGACTCCAACAAATGAATGGCATCGAGAACGAAAACAGCCGCATTCTAGATCTGTGCTTCTTTAGCGAGGAAATATGCATGAGCAGCACGGTGATGCAAGCTCCTGCACCACTAGTCAAAATCTGTAGGCATCATCCTCCTGTGTAAATGAAAACCGAAATAAGCCTTCAACAACGCTTTCGTGACACGTCTGAAAGCGTTTCTTACGATTTTAGTAAGGCTGATTTCGATGGGATGAACGATTTCTTCACAAATGTCGATTGGGATGATGCTCTTGTGAGACTAAACACTAGCCTCGCTGCAACAACGATATCATGCATCCTATCATACGCTATCGATCAGCTTCGTTCTCCGCCAGTTCAGCCGTATCTCACCTAAGCCAGCCTGGTCTAATGCCGATCTCAAACACCTTAAAAGAATGAAGCGTTGTCCCGACGACACAGCAAGACGACGCACTGACCTGCGAGAGCGATATATATGTAAGTTGAACACCGAGCAGCAAGCAACTCAACAATCATTTGTTCGACGCCTTTCAAGATCGTCTACAAAGCCGCCTAAAAAACAAACCAAAAAGTTGTTGGCGCTACGTGAATGTCCAACGAACGGAATCCGGACTACCCTCTACGATGACCAACGGTCTGATTGAAGCCGACTCCATACCGGATATCGCAAATATGTTTCGCTCTCAGTTCAGCAACGTTTTCACCAGTGAACATCTCAATCTTCAGGATGTCGACGCAGCCACCTCAAATGTTCGTTCGGCTTACCGGCTCTTTGTCTCAGTTCGTTGTCACCGATGACATGGTTGTTTCCGCTGGTATGAATCTGAAATCCTCCACTGGATATGGCCCAGACGGCATACCATCTCTAGTGTTAAAACGATGTTTGGATACGTTGGCAAAACCGCTAGCGTCTGTATTCTCTTCATCCCTCGCTTCTGGTTTATTTCCGGACTGCTGGAAACAGTCATATGTTTTTCCAGTGTTTAAGAAGGGCTGTTGCGAAATGTTGCGAACTACCGAGGAATAGCTGCGCTGAGCTCTACTTCCAAGCTGTTTGAGCTGATAGTTCTTCGTAAGATGTTTCTCCAATTCGGCCATTATACTTCGCCAGACCAGCACGGTTTTATGCCTAAACGCTCGACGACAACCAATTTGACCTGTTTTACTTCGTACGTGATTCGCCAAATCGAACTCGGTCAACAATTAGATGCTATTTACACCGGCTTATCCGCAGCGTTTGATAAAATGAATCATCAAATTGCGATTGCTAAATTTGACAAACTAGGCATGAATGACAGTCTGCTTCTTTGGATCCGATCTTTTTTGACCGGACGAAGAATAGGAGACCACGTTTCACACTACTGCTTATATTACGTGATATAGAGTATCTTGATATCAGCAACTATACATCTAGTTTTGGCTGGAAATAATGTACATGTCATTTGATATCAAGATACTCTGTATCACGTAATATAAGCTGTAGTCTGAACGTACTATTAGATCCAAATCTCAAATGTTTTAACATCTATACAGAAACAACTAGAATTCGAAACACAATTTTTTTCTCTATAAATACCTCCATCCTCACAATTCCGAACAACTGAACAACCAATAAGCGATGTTTGCCGATTTGAAAATCGAAACACAACTTCTCCCATTAGATCACATCGTACAATAACATAGGCAGCGGTATCAACTTGGATACAATCCACATGCGATATTTAAGTTTTAGGGGGTTGAAAAATCACTCAACCATGCTGCACCGTCAACCACGGTGAGCGCAGCTTTGAGAACCAACCGTTTCTCCCTGTCGTTCGCAATGTAGGTGGACTCATCCCCCTCTGTATCATTCACCTTCTCTATTCTGTAACGGAAATATAGATGAGCGAGAGGGTGGTGGTGGTGGTTGTCCGCTACGGATGCGTTAAAAATTTCAAGAAGTTGAAACAGGCATCAACCCACCCTAACTCAGAATTCGTTGATTCCCGAATCTGAAATAAAAATGTGACTCCAGGGCTTTCGTCACGTCGCGTCATACATTGGTTGTTTGTTGAGACTTGCGAGGTTAAACAGAAGCCAGGTCAGCAGGTACGAGAGCCGGCCTGATCAACCCCAAGTACGGTAGGCTCAGTCGGTGTTCGTCGGTCGTGCGGTTCACATCGACGCGAAAACGGGAGAAACGTTAGTTCCTTTTGACGGTTTGACGTCGATCGAAGAGAAGGTTTGTTTGGTCGGTTCGCGACAGAAGTTCTTCCGCCTTTTTGTATGTGTGTATTTTGAGTTGTGCTATTTTTTACTACATCGTTAGATTACAAACGACCTTATTAGTGGTGCAGATGAAATATTTGGTAGAAGAGTATAAACAGAATAATTGTGCTTTTGTGAAGGTCAGACTGGCGGGTGTGCTTGTGCGTGTTGAACCTAGAAATTCTAAAGCAGAAAACCATTGACGCTGAAATATAGCAGTTGATTGTGGTGCTATCGGTGTGCTGCCATAACGATTTTTTATTTTGGAATAAGGTCAGCCGAGAGTGAAAGTGTATGCATATCTAATAGGGTTCGGCGTGTTTTCGGCTATGCTAGATTCTAGACAGCGTGGTTTAGCGACATAGGATTGTTTGTTCAACATCTGGCGCGTTGTTTCGCAATTTCCCATTTTAATCGTCGGTGCTATTCAGGTGGAGCTGGGAAAACGTGGCTACGAAAAAAAAGATCTGAGATGTCTTTTTGGGATAGTATCTGTTTTACTTAACTTAGGACGATGAACTGAACGTGTAAGATGTATTTAGAAGTGCTTCATGAATTGTATTGAAAATATAATTTTTCATCGAAATATCATAATCATTTATTAACGCTATCGCTTCAATGTTAGCACAGGTGATCCATCAATGTTCTTCGGCTCACATTTGAAAACCTACCATTAAATAGTTAATAAAAGGTGTACGGAATCAAATTGCGACACACACAAATATTCGGTAAAATTAATCATCTTAAAACTTTCAGAGAGTAAAACAAATTATGTTATGAATATTTTCCCATGTTGGTTTTATTCAATTTCATTTCCATATCCAAATGCTCAAACCTTCTTCTTTACACTACTCATAAGTTCCTGTACAGCATTTGGACCAACTCTTTTTTTTGCGTGGCAATCCATTTTTTCTTCATATCTTTCTCCGACTTCACATGCTTAGGATGCTTCAGAAGTGCCTGCTTCATGATAGCCCAGTATTTTTCAACTGGCCGCAGTTCCGGTGCGTTCGGGGGGTTTAGATGCTTCGGCACGAAATTGACCTCCTTAGCCTTGTACCACTCCGGAACCTCCTTTGAGTAATGGCATGGGGTTAAACCTGGCCAGAAAATCGTAGGACCATCGTGTGACCTCAGAAGAGGAAGTAAACGCTTTTGGAGGGATTCCTGTAGGTACCCCTGCCCATTGACCGTTCCAGTTGTCACGAATGGGGTGCTTCGCTTTCCACACGAGCAAATTGCTTGCCAAATCATATATTTTTTGACAAACTTTGACATCTTCTGCTTTCTAACGTCCTCGAGGGACATCGAATTTATGATGAGCAGTGAACAACTAGAGCCCCGGAGGCTCCCGAAGTCTGCCTTTACATGCGTCTCATCATCCATAACGAGGCAATGTGGTTTCGTCAACATCTGGGTGTAGAGCTTCCGTGCTCGTGTTTTACCTACCGTAATCTGCAGTTCATCGCGATTTGGCGCCTTTGGACTTTGTACATGTGTGTTCCTTGCGCAAAAGTTTTGATTAGATTCAGTTTCTTCGTCACATCTCGAACTGAACTGTTGGGATTCCTCTTAAAAGCTTGAACTACCCGCTTGTAATCCTTAACACTATACGGAGAACCATTTTGCCACTTTTTACTTTCCGATCGATGGTCAAACGTTTGTGGTACCGATTTAAACACGAGACACCGTACAATGTATCATTCCCAGATTCCTGCTGATGGCACGATGAGAAAGATCCGGATTTTCGAGGTACGTACGCAAAATTTCTTTGCGCCGCTGCTGTTCTTCCGACTCCATCTTCGCAACGATTGCACATCTGCTAGTAAAACTTACACAGCGTAAACAAATACACGTTGAGCTAATTCCACCCAAAATAGAAAATACCCAACGGGTAAAAAGTTCAAGCCATTTAAAAGTGGTGCAATTTGATTCCGTATAACCTTTACTTATTCGGGTTTTTCTGAGCTCAGTCGGTAAAGGCGAAGCTACGAAGCAAAATCATGCTCAAATGGCTGGGTTTGATACCCGGTCTGGTTTCGAAAATTGCTCAACTCTTTAGGCATAGAGGGTTATTTCAAGAGTCGAAGTGACGTTTGTCACTAGGTAAAGTAAGTGACATGGCTCTCCATTTGATTTGACCTGCAGTGACATGGCTCTCCATTTGATTTACTAAGAAGAGTCACGTCACTACAAGTGACTTTTCTCACATCACCAAATGACGACCGTCAGATTGACTCTCGGAATATTCCTCATAAAGTATGATTTTACTTAACTTTAAAAAAAAACTTTTACTTTTTGATCACTTTTCCTAAAAAATAAAAAATAAACTAATAAATTCAGTTTTATTTTTTTAATTTAGAAAAAGTAATCAAGCGAAATGTTAATTTAAAATTTTCCTAATTTTCCAATGATTTTCCTTGACAAGTAGTTACACTAATGCGAAAATGTTACTTGCATCAAAAGCACTCAATTCATAATTGTGGAACTACATTTACTACATGAAATTGAGATTGAATGAATTATTCAAACGAAAGATCTTTCTTCATTTAGTGGCGAACCAGCCCAGGAGGCTGAAAGCCACTATAATAAAAAAACAAAAAAAAAAATCTTTCTTCATTTTTAGACCCTGAATAAATGGAAACAGAGATATGTATCTGATAAACGGTTGAACGGTTTGAATTCCTTCAACTGTTTTTTTTTTCTTAATTTATTTTTCAAATAAAGAAATGAAAATTGAAACACATAGATAATTAAAAACTAACATATGAAAAAACTGAAACACTTTTTTAAACTGTAACTAGTAAGCGCAAAGATGTTTTTTTCAATTTCACTTGAAAAAGGTTTCCTTTTGACAGAAAGGCTTATTTCTTCTGCGACTTATGAACTTCTTCAACGTCAAGTGACTTCGAGCACTTTTTATTTTTTTAAGCCGAACAAGTGAAGTGGTAGTTTAAATCTTCGTGGTTTTCCAATTCCCTATCGTTTTGCAAGATTAATAATCAGGAATCAATTATTTGAGTCCTTTAAATTATAAAAAAATAGTAATGCTGAGTTACAAATTTCGAAGTTTCTTCACAGTTAGTATTTGGTATGGCCTCCTCCGTTTCGGATAACCTCAAAGATCCGATTTGGCATCGAATCGGATAGCTTTTGTAGTGTTGCCATCTCAATTTCGGCCCAACACTCCTGAATCGCTGCTTTTTGGCTGGAAACACTGTTAAATTGTCGTCCATTTGCACCATCCCGACTAGAATACCCCAGAGGTTCTCTATAGAGTTGCTATTGGGATTGCAGGCTGACCATTCGAGCAGTGGAATGTTTTTGTCAGCAAACCATATCATGGATTACTTAGACACATGGATCGATGCGTCCTGCATCCTGCGTCCTGCTGAAAAATTATGTCATCTGTTGCGTCGTTCTCCATGTATCCGACCAAAACATCCTCCAGCAGATCCAGATACATTTCGGAATTCATTATTGTCGAAATGAAACAAAATGGAAGTTTAGGCGCAAAGAGATTTTCCCGGATAAAAATAACCATACAGTTACAAATAACATTAAAATCTATTTCCGACCTCGAATTTTATTGTCCGTGAATCAGATAAATGAAAAATGTATATTGTTATAACAATAGATCTACAATTCACTCTATATGCTAGGATTTTCAACAACTGCAAAACAGCACAATGAATAGTAATTTACTCAAATTTGTTTGGAAAATAATGATTTTTTCTATAGTTAAGATACATAACAACCCCCCTCTTCTATTGTGGACGGCTCAACTTACATTAGATTCTATTGTAGTAACAATAACTCCTATTGTCATTCTATCGTTGTGAACAATACTATTAATCGTAAATACTATAGATTCTATTGTATGGTTACAATATATTCAATTGTAAATCTATGAGATTTTTTAACTCGGGTTGCTACGTCCTTTTGAAGGACGTTTCACACCATATTGTGCACCCTTGCTGAAAAATTTCCGAATTACTTTTTCGGATCGATTGCTTTTTTGGAGATTGACTGATTTGAGTAGCCCTCTACCTTAAACAACGTTATTCGTCTTTCCTCCAACGCCCCCTCCCCCCTTACTGCGTGACATAATTAATGGACCTTCCCTAAAGCGTTCACAAATCTTATGTTAAATCAACATTTACCAACACGCATCTTAATCTTACCTTCCAATATGAAAACCTCAAGACTATATTTCCAAAAATTCCCAAAATAACAACAAGTAAAACTCTCTTTTTTTGCAGTGCAGCTAAACGTATGTCTAAGGTAAAAATGACGTTTATTTGTTTGCTTCCATAAATACCGTAGTAGTACGTGTGTTGGTGAGATGACTCAAGTAACACTAGAAACATCTTCTTTGACAAGAATATAAGAACTTTGTTGTAAAGAAGTCGTGAGGATGAAATACCAAACATGTCTAGTCTTGAAAAAGTTTTGAGTATGTTTTTCTACACATATTCGGTTCAAACGTGGTACCAGAACAGCGAACACATTTTTGTTCAATGTTTGTTCGATCAACTTGAATTGTACTACTTGAAAACATCGTGTCTGTCATCTTACCCCTACGAACAATCTTTAACACTTTTGAGTAGCCATACTTTTGACTGATTTGAGTCAAACGTACTTAATTGTGGGTTGTTTGGAAATAGCGTGTATGCTAGTTGTTTGTAAAGAGTCACCCACAATTGATACGTTGCGGATGCGTTGACGTAAATTTGACAGAAAACCTATGGGAGAACTGTCAAATTCACGCAAACGCATCCGCAACATATCAATTGTGGGTGACTCTTAAATATGTTGTGGATCCAATACAGTGACGGCTGAAAATATGTTTTGACCGTTTATTTGAAATATTGGAATAAAAATAAACACTATCTAAAAGTAGGATTGTGGTGCAACTCACTGATTCAAACAATAGTCGAATTCGGCATAGAGATTTATTCAAATGTTACGTAAAGCAACATTTTGGGAATTTGTTTAGTATTTGTTATAAATTGTTACGTTTTATTTATGGGGGAGTCTTTTGAAATGTAGCTACGCACAACATAATAAAAAAATGGTATTTGTATTTTCCTTCATAATGACGTTAGTCTGTTCAAATTTACAAAAAAAAAAACGCAGAAAATAAAAATTGAACATTTGAAAATCAAATGTGTTACTAATGTATTTACCCGTACTGTAGACTTATATTGTAGGACAGTGAACTTTGAAAGTCGCCATGTTGATTTTGGTGGATTCCATTAATAAATCTTACTCAAATTCAATAATTTATTCGAGGTTCCTTCTAAGTTTTGTTTTTTATTTGCACTGCTTACCTTGAGCCGCATATACAATTTTGATACAACTTCTACTCATATTTGAAAAATTAATAAACAGTTATCTTTAACGCATAAAATACTATTAGCTACGATATCTTTTCACCATTGAAAAATCTTGTTTATATTTTATTAACTTTATTCATTTTAGTACCATGCTTACTTTGTCATACATATCATTATGTTATAAGCACGCTGTTTTAAGCATCCATAGAACATAATATTTGTCTTATGGATGTTCTACAGAACATCTTGTATGACCTAAAAGATGTTCAAAAATGCCACATTTATTGCGCTTTGCGTATGCGTGTATGAAATTAGGTTTTTGACGTTAGGAAAAAAAACTTGATCTTTGTCTAAAAGGTGTATTTTTAACATTAATATGACAAGTGGTGTTACTTGAGGAGCGTTCTTCCCAAGAATGTGCTTTAGCTCTACTACTTTAACACATGTCTCATACATTGTAAGACACATGCATACACACTTAGAAAATTTTACAGTATTCGGTAATTTTTTACCGAACTTTCAACAGCAGAACGTTCGGTAATCCAATTTACCGGGTTTCGGTGAAATTTTACAGTATTCCGGTAAACAAATTACCGGACCTTGTCAAATTTTACCGAAGTCCGTTGAATTGGATTACCGAACTGTTCAGCTGTTGAAAGTTCGGTAAAAAATTACCGAATACTGTAAAATTTTCTAAGTGTGTACTGCTTGTCATTAGCTAAATGCAGGGGCCTGGCAACCCTATCATGTTTATTAGCATTTGACAGTATGCAACATATCACGATCCTTATTTGAATAAGACCTATCTGACGTTTGTTCCTACGGGTACTGCACGAGGGCTTCATCAATGCAGTTTTGATAGTTCACTTGTTTACGCGGACTTAGAATATTTCCGTTAAGATCGGCTAGAGATTTTGTGCTCTAAACTTATTACGATTGAAGTAAAATAGCCAGGAAGTCGACACCAATGTTTATATTTACACCATTATATTCAGAATACACACCAAATCGTTATTCAGATATTCAGTAAAAAAAATGTTTAAGTAAAATAAAATTGCCACTGAATGATTTGTAAAATTTCTTCATTTTATAGATACCCATAAAAGAACTACAAGTTTTCAGCAATTCGTATGAAAATATGACTGAACATTTGTGTTCATTTTACAGATGTACTTTTAAAACTAATAAACTGTCATTGAAAATCCGCTGTTCAGTAAATGCTTCACAAATTTTCAGTAATACTATAATAAATACTGAGGCAAAATGTGAAAATCACTGGAATTCAGTCATCTTTACTGAACGCGAGAGTGTAAATCACACCTGTCAAACCTCTCCCATTTTCGCATGCTAAACAGGTGGCAGCTGATCCAAATAATATTTTCATTGATTCTTTCCATTGATTTTCTGAACGAGTCAAAGGCTCCCGAACTATTTTCAAGTGCTAAAACGTAGGCAACAACAGATGTTTCTAAAATCGTTAGCTGCGAATATTCCTTAGCCAACTCCTAATTGCATCGGAGGCGTGAAGTCGTTGGCTGTATTGATGGTGCCAACAAACTGTCCGCCTCGGTTAGCTATTCATGCATATCCACATGATTCAAACCTTGCAGCTATTATTTCAGAATCCTGAGACCAGATTTCTTCGGGCGCTTGAGAATACAGCTCATCTTTCACAGGGTTATTTTATGAGAAAAATGATTGTTTAAGTTAAACTTAAGGTGAAACTGGAGGGAGTTATTTTTCCATATGATTTGTTGGTTAGCTTAATTCTCGCTTAACGATTTAACGATAACGAACGAACAAACAACGATGGATGCTCCAGTGGAGCAAATGATTCTTGAAAATTTCACGCCTGAAACCGTAATAGTATTTGAGGTTTGTGTTCAGAAAACTTCTAAGGGATACACACACAAAAAACCGCAGTCGAAACTACCATTTCGAGGGTTGAATTAAGCGCAAATACCAACAATTTTCACCTGACTATAAATGCGTTTGATTTTACCATGCCTGTGGTTAGATCAACCATCGTGCGGTTGATATCAATATGAGCTCTGTCAAATATACCACAAACGTTGAAGGTTTTACCATAAACGTAGTAAATTTGACTAAAATTTCATGGTAATTTCAAAGATAGGCGTAGACGGGTAAAATGGTAGTTTTTACTACAAGATTATTTTCTGTGTAGGGACTTGATCCCGTATGTCTTTAAGAGCATAAAAAAACAAAATGTTTAACTTTTTTGTGAATTTTAACGAAATTCGGTATTGATTGATGCTGTAATCAGTAATTTTTGGAAGCTATCGTGCTTCTAATTTCACAGTTTTTAACTGAAAAGTTTTTAAGGAACTTCCGTGTCGCTAACTGAGTTTTTCAGTAGTTTTGACAGTTGAGAGTTCGTGATTAATTTGACGACCGTTCAGTAAAAATACTTTTACAGAACTGGGGCCATATTTTGCATTTCGAAACGAAGAACTTTTTCTCACAAGCGTTCGTACAAAAAGTCGTTCGTTTCGAGATCCAGAATACGGCCCCTGCTTTCTGAACACAGTTGTTTGAAATTCAGTAAAATCTTTACTAAGTTCAGTAAAAAACTTAGTGTGTAGCACCCGGAACACCTTGGAAACAAGCTCCTTGAACTGTTAAAAAAAAATGGTTAACACATTTACAAACAATGGCTCTTTTAACGTTTGAATGTTATAGATGTTGGCAACAGGAGAACAGCTGTCCGGCTGGTTCCTGGCTAAATGCATTCATTAAACCTTATTCATACAATGCACGAAATGAATTTCGTGCGGACCAGCCAATCGCTGCTCATTTATTTCGTACCTGAACAAGTCCACCCAACATACAAAGCGATTAATAAACACCCATGTCGATTAAATGTGGAATTATTGCTTCCCGAGCTGAATACCTAACAAACATCAATGCTAAACAACTGTTTGTTCAAACAAATTTGGAGAAGTGGTTCAGCTTTTTCTTCTAGAAAGCTGAATAACTTCTCCAAATTTGTTTGAACAAGCGGTTATTCGACACTGATGTTTGTTGGGTAAAACTGTAGTCATTTTGTTTTTAGGAATAAAAGTTCTTGAAACAAAACAAAAAGCTTTTAAATGATTACTTGCATTTGGTTGAAAAATATGTTTCATAAGCTGTTCTATGTTTTTTATTACTCTTCAATTCAATCATCAAGGAAAGCTAAGAAAACACGGAATAAAAGCATGTAACTCCAAAATCGTTATTACTATATAACAGCTAGATATAATTATTGAAAAGCAATCATCACTAGACGTATTGTTCAGCTATACAACGACGCTTAAAAACCGTTGTGTAAGCTAATACTACTAAATGTGTCTTTATTTGTCGTTTGTTTAAATTTTTACATTTAATTTTTACAGTTTAATTGATTAGCCAGAGGGGCTCTTCATCTTCGTTCTTTGTTTTATTTGATTTGTTAATTTATTATTCTAGTGCTCATATCATCCCCTATGGGGATGGTTTGGTTGATTAAATTTAAACAATTTGATAACCTACCTAACTACAATGACTACAATTTGAAAAAAACCTAGGGAATGGGTACCAGGTCCCGAATGACTTGATGGTCTGATAGGTGGCAGGTGGTGTGTTTTTGCGCAGCTCTCCCAGATCGGCATGCCGTACTCGATAACCGGGAGTATGATCTGTAAGTAGATAGCAAGCTTGTTCTTCAGGGACATAGTAGACTTTCTGTTTAGCAAGGGGTACATAAGCTTCAACAGAACGTTACATTTTGTGACAGTCTTATCAACCTGTTCCCTGAAGTTAAGCTTGCTATTTAAGTTCACGCCAAGATAGATGGCTGCATTGGTCCATTCCACCGTTGTGCCGTTTAGACAAATTTTAACATCCTCAGCCGGAACAAGTCTGGGCGATCTTGAGTGTGGAAATAGGATGACCTTGGTCTTTGCTGCATTGATGCAGATCTTCCAGTCTGTGAGATACTTCAACAGATCATTCAGGCTTCGCTACAGTTTCGATGCGACCGCTCTCACTACCCTACCATTGTGGACGACTGCGGTATCATCGGCGGACAGCGACAGAGATCCGTTTTCAGGGAGTGGGGGTATGTCCGAGGTGAACAGGTTAAACAGAAGTGGACCTAATATGCTTCCCTGCGGAACACCGGCAGAAATCTCCTGCGCATCGGAAACTGCACCATGCAGTGAATCACAAAATGTTCTGTTTGATAGGTAGTTCTTTACCATCTTCATCAGGAAGACTGTAAGATTGAACCGATGCAGCTTGTACACCAGACCATCATGCCAGACGTTGTCAAACGCCTTTTCCACGTCAAGAAGCGGATGTTTTCGAAACAGCCTTGTTTCGCCTGAGGATGTTAGTGACTCGATTCAGTTGATGTTCTGTTGATCGACCGCGTCGAACATCAAGCAGGATGTTGAGTTCGTCGCAAGGAGAGATGCAAGGAGCCGACGGTATATTGCTTTCTCAAAAAGCTTTGATACTTTCCCAGGTTTCTAACGATTCTTATACAGTGTCACGCAAACTAGAGACTGAAGATTTAAATACGGCAATTAATTATGTCAAATGTATAACCAAGGGCGGAGAAGATAGAGAATGAGGCAGCCTGCAATCCAACGATCACAAGATCAAGTCTGGAATCGTTCAAAGCCAAATTTGTATACTTTTTTTAAAAAAGTTCTGTAAAAAAATGAAGAAATGTGAATACAACAAGTAATTAATCAACTTTACTAACTATACTTAATAATATTATTAATACAAACATTTTCGAAACATAGCGTTTTGTAATTTGCAAATGGATTCTTCAACGAATCCCGGAACCGGTAACCTACAAAAAAAAGCAAATTATGGAATCGATATCCATTTTGTTGGAACGCTAAAAATGAGAACATTTTGAAAGCATTTGAACTGTTCTTACTGAAAGCGCCTTTACATCGACATTCGTAAAATCTGGTACGTCCAAAACGTCTTTTTCACCTCTCAATACGAATATATTTAATGAATTTAAATTTTTTCTCAGATTCCACCGCTTTAGCACGCAAAAATGGCAGAGGTTTGACAGCTGTGATATGTACTGAAGGGTTCAGTAAAAAACTCTAGTGAGTTTACATCCTGCGTCAGTATATGTTCAGTATTATTTTCATACGAATTACTGAAAAGTTGTAGCTCTTTGAGAGATATCTGTAAATTGAAGAAATTTTACAGATCATTCAGTAGAAATTTTCTTTTACCAATCAAAACCGTAATTTTTTTTACCGAACATCAAAATTAGGATTTGGTGTGTACATTTGTGAATTAAACGAACAATTTTGTAGTATGACCTAAGTTTTATTTTCGGTGTAGTGGTTAACATGGACAAATCAATTAGTCTAATGTCCAT